>JTDE01000193.1:288406-304243 GCA_014338405.1 Paragonimus skrjabini miyazakii | reverse complement strand
CGACGGTCGTAATCATATTCCGAACCAGGTGGGATCGAGCGACGCTTGTTTATGAGGTTTACTGACGTGAGAGAAATCCAGTTATGTCGCAACTGAACAGCCCCATCGGAACATGCCTGTTCCCCCGCATGCTTTCATAGCTTCGGCGATTTGTTCCCAGTGTTCATTAGGATCCTCCGTTTGACTCGAACTGGGTAACTTGTTCACCAACGCCTTTTGGTAAGCGTTCTTTACACCCTCATCGCTCGAATGCCAGTCAAGCATCTTGCATTTACGAGCGTAAGTCCTCTGGGTAAATGATAAAACAAAACGGGCACGCACAACGGAATGGTCCGAGTCCAGGTGGTTGCTCCAAATGGCACGACAATCCTTAACAGAGTGGCGCCACCTGTAACTAACTGCTATATGATACAACTGTGTCCACGCCTGAGAAGCACACGGAGGTTTCCAAGTAACACAGTGCTTTTTTCTGTGTTGGAATGCCGTGCTCGAAATATACAGACCGTGGGATGCTTTGCAAGCTGAAAGTATGAAACTCGTTGCATACAAACCGGTTTGATCATTCGCCTTGTACGGTACGGTCTGTGGGTTGTTGGCGAAGGAGCTGAGAGAGACAATGTCGTCCGCATACTTCATGTCAGTTAACTGAAGGTTAGAAAAACTCATCACTTATCGCATTGAATCCCTCGATAACATCTCTCAGAATATCGTCCATGACAAAATGGAAAAGAAATAAGGAGATTAGACACTCACACTGAACGCCAACAGAAGTTCTGAAAGCCCGAGTCAGTTGTCTTTAAAATCTCACCCTGGTTGCAGATTAGGTATATAGTGACCAGAGCATATTCACACATTCCCGTGGAACTTCCTCGCGAATATGGCAGCTTTATAAGTCACTGAAAGGAAACAATTAAAAGGCAGGCTTTAATTCTAAAAGAAAGTTCTGCCAAATTTGGCTGCCTGCAAGAGTACCAGGATTTGTCGCAGGGCGAAACTTAGTTCTACGCACCCGGTTGGGACCAAAATCTTGTCTTACCCTTACTCTTGAGTCATTCACTTATGGCAAGCTGCCCCCAAAAGTCCTCTCTTTTTGCCCTTTAGGTTAGACTTTTGGGGTAGATGCTCTGGGTGGGGTCCCCCAAGAAAACCCCTTCTACCGTCGTACAGTAGGTGAGATTTTTCAGTCAGAGACTCAGAGCATGGTGTTGCGGAGTAAATCGTTGGCAGAATCACGCTGTAAAAGTAACGGGCCGCAATTTCTTCTCTGAATTCTGTAACCACAGTAGTTTTGCTGAGGGTTGTACTAATTAACGTGTGAGAAGAAAAGTCAATCGTAAGTGACTACCGTTTTTGGATGATGGTTCTGTTGTTTTTCTGCTCACTGGATGACTCTCATTAGTGATGTTTCAGCTAGCCATGGTTCGCCGCAGCCAGAACACCGACTTATTGTATCGAAGCTTTCCATCGTAGAAGTCGGAAAATTCGTTTTTTTTAGTCTTGGGAGACATTGATGACCAGAATGTCTGAGTTACTTATAGTAATACGAGAAAAGCATTTCATTGCAGAAAAGTTCTCTAGGCTTACTAGAGTTTCGTCATCATTGCACGTGTTACACGGGGATGAGTGATAAAACCCACCGCCGAGGTATACTTTTGAATTTACCTTATGGTCATGAATTTTGGGTGACTTGCAAAATTGGCGGTAAACTGAGTACCCGGGAGTGCTCAGTTCACTATCGCTAATGTTAGCTGAGTGCCATATCACTCAACAAGGTAATCCGTTCCAATTTCATGGGCCTTCTTTATGATTTACAGTTCCATACTGAATAGACGTAGACAGTTTTCATACCTGCACCTAAATATTACTTTTTCGCTTGGTTTTACGAAGAAAGAAGATTTGGCGAGAGTGCTCGAGAGATAAAACTCAAACTTAACCGACACCTATGGTGGGAGACGGTGTTGGACTCTGTTTGTTCTGTCGAGTTGTCCTGAAGGACTTACTGTTCAATCAAGAGTGCATCATCACTACCTGAATGCATGCCAGCGTTCCCATAGGGCACTTAATAAGCTGTTTTGGCGTCTCAACCTTCGGCCTTTTTTTATTTGGATTTCTATTTTGAGGGAGTAATCAGAAGTTTTGTCTGGTTGGAGGTAAACTTCAATGGAGGCAATGCGCATGGAGCTGTGAGAGCAGCAATAGAAAGGTCAAATGAAGTGGACCGACAAATGACATTCTGATTCGTTGAGAGTAACCTCAACAGCTATTCTGTTTTGCTTGTTTAATGGACTTCAAGAGCGCTTTCACGGAAGTCTCTTATAAAGCAATTGCCTCGTCTTCAACGTTTATGCTAGAACTTGGGGAATGAGCTATATTTTTATACAAGTAAATGTTGTGCTCGTTGAAGTTTCGGAGTGGCTGCGAGTGCGCTGTTCTGTTTGATTATCTTCCAGTTTAAATCTATAGACATAAATAACTCCATCTGGCGCTCACTGGAATTGAACATATTACATATTATACATAACATCCTCCGGCGTATGGAGCTATTAACAGAGAAATAAAACCAGAAGAAGTATGATGAAAACAACGATTTTGCGAATGAATATGATGAAAGAGAGTAGTAAAGCGTAGAACGTCTTACACAAGAATATTTTGCTCTTTGTGTCTCAAAAATGATGCCACTGTGGGCAGATGTAGCAACAAGACGCAAATATAATGCGTTTGGTAATAGCGAATCACTGACGGTCTGTACATATTGATGTCAGAATGTCATCGTCACTCATGTTGTTATTGCTGTGAGCCAAAGGTTAACTACTGAAAGTTTGTGGTCGTAGCGACGTGGATGATGAGATTTAGGATGGCGAAAGTCAAACCGAGCCCTCAGATTAATGTCTAACTAAGTGATGAGTGAATAAAACATAGGATAAAATATCCTGAAACGAAAGAGAGTATTAGTTATTGAAGCAGAGGAATAGAGGCGATCAGTTTTTACTGCGCACAAAGAGCAGGGTTTATCTGGCGGATCATCACAGTCTCCTGATTTTTCAACCTGTGCCGTGAGTCTGGAGACCAAAGCTACCTCAACTCGCCGTCCGATTTTACAGAGTTGTCTAGTACTGGCACTCGGGGATGTCCTGTTTTGTCGCAAAGTTCAACTATCTGGAAATGTGCTCGTGGATGCGTGTCTCCGGTTGCCATGAAGTACGACCAACTTATCTGCTTCCGTCGATGCAGGTGCAAAATCATAGATCACATTGGAGTTAGCGGCTAAGTTTAGTGGGTCTTTTCTTGGTGACGAGGGCATCTGCGTCCCATCCTCAATATGCATCAGTGTTGTGGCAATGAACATCCGCCCGAGAGCTACTTTCATTCTATGTCTAGTCAGATCGGAAATGTTATTCCCGCAGAACATGAAAGTTGGGTAAGCGTTTTTGTGATACGGTTATGATAACAGGTTTCGGATCGAATGACTTAGCATACGTATCTATGAAGCGCAGAGCGTAACCATCCTCTAACAGCGTTGCGTGTAGCTTTCGCTTGTCTTGTTCTAACTCATCAAGTGTAACAGTTCAACATATTCTACTGAATAGTCTGCGTACAAGTTTGATTTTGTAGGGCACGTGCCCGAGGCCTCTAAAATAGAGGTTTTGACACCAGATGCTTTTGCGGTATATATTCCTATCTACTAAGCCTTCCGCTGTTTTAGCTAACAGGACATCTAGAAGAGCAATCTATTCGTTGATCGAAGTTTTATATATAAACCTAATATTTCCGTACACGGAATTCAGCTTAGCGCGTAGATGATGTTTCTCATCTATAGATACAGTAACATGAAAGACATTGTCTAGACACCACCTATAAAACGGAAACTTTATCTCGTGAAAATCTACAAATAGCTTACGAATAGATCTGGTAACACAGCCCAATGAGTTGCTCAGTGCGACTCCGTCTACCTATCTGTAATAAACTCCGCTGACTAACAAGTCTAGGTTACGAGTACAAAGATAAAATAATTCACTTGGCTCGTTTATAAATGTTCTGATGTGGAGATTGAGTGTCATTGCATAATTCTTTTTATAATAATTATCAATTTATCTCCGAAGACTTTTGTAAATAATGGCCGAACACCGAGACACAATAATACACTGTGCGTGACATTGACATTCGAGACAAGGTCGTCGAATCGGAATGTATCTCTGAAGCCAAATGTATTGAGTCCGGAGCGTAATTGCTCAAGTGTTTCAACTAACCATCAGACGAGTTGGTGTTAAGGTGAGTTTACAATGGATAATATGGTTCGCAGCAAACCAATTTTCTAATATGTCCTTGGTAGACCATATATTCGACGATGAGGTGCAGTCCTAAAACAGAATCTCCATGAATAGCGACTAACGCAACAAGTGGATTGACTAAAACAACTTTCGTCGTGGAAAACATGCAAAAATAATCTCTACGATGAACTCATTAAAGCTAAAATCATTTGTCCATAAAAGCAGGACACAGTGTAGCATCCCTTAGTTCTTTAACCCAGGAGAGTATATCTGATTGAAATTATCTCATGGTTGTCAATTATGTCGCAGCGTCTAAGTATGCGACCTTGAATCAAAGCTATTCAGTGTGAAGTTGTACGTACACACTTACAAGAATGGTTTTGTGCCTCTTAAAGGGAGCTCTGCCGACCAACATAAACTACAAGACCATCAACGACATTACTCTCATCAACACAATGTGCACAGTATTGCTGTTAATCGATGAACTGACATCAGAAGGTTTTCTTGTTTTACATGGCCAACTAAATTGGAACTGACCAATTCATACATTGAAGTCTGTTGACAGACCAGGTCCGGAAATCACTTCTCATTCCACGCATCCCTGTATTTACGCAAATGGCCGATGTTAGTCAGGACACAATGATGTAAGGAAAATGAAAGATGTGCCTCAGGCGGACCGTGAACTCTGTGTTGTCAAGAAAAAGGACGGTATGAAGTTAGCTTTAGCTCAACAAACTCGGTTAAGAGGTCTACCAGTCTTAGCCCAGGAGCATTGTTGTTCGCATCACTATACCATTGCAATTAGCTTTGTTGAGGAAAATTAATAAAATACATGTACCTTTTTTGTTCACCCGGTTCAGATGAACTGAGACTGTGACCCTTTGGTTTCACAAAACCAATAGCGGCGTGTACCCATATTCCTCACAGTGGACAACCTGAGGGAAACTTTTCCAGTGGTGGTCACTGCTAGAGGCTATGTATCTAAGTGGACATTGTACAGATGAGATCTTCCAACGCCAAATAACACAGAAAGTGATTTTACAAAAAATACCTATTGTTGAAATAACACTGTCGGTGAACGTACCCGACTACTTCTTCATTCAAGACAGTTCGATATATGGAAAGCAAGTCAAACGTAACTGCGATTTTCCTTTTTGCAGACGAAATATGAACTCATATGTTATCGGTCAGATCAGTTTGACTGAACTAAGCAGAATTGAGTAGATTTGGCCGTCAAATGTTTTGTCAAATTCCACATGAGGCATGCCTAGGTCGAGGATTTTCCGTCGTTTTTGGAAATGCAGTTAGAGTTAGAGGAGAATTGCTATTTTCAAAGTATTTTAATGGGAAGGTATTCTTATGCACTCGTATTGGATTGTTACGTTGGTGGATGATCGTTGTAACAGAAGTCAATTGAAGTAAACTCCTGAAGTGTACACGCCTTTTAAGGGTGGCTGTTTTCAAGAAAGTACAACTTTGCCAATGAATAACAGGAGTGGATGGAAGAACTGAAGGCAGAATACGGTTACATGAGTAGTCAGTTATTAGAACGCTGTCCTAAGGGATCATGATCGTAAACTAGGTCTTAATTTCTGAAATACCGTTCTTTGCGCTGACGATTTAGAAACGCCGAACGCCGCCAATCCAGGAGCTTCAACTTACTGTTGACGGAGTCCAGCCCTGATGCAGTGGAACCCATAAGGAAACTGATGACGTCTTGCTTTCACTTATAGTTCGGTTATGTAATTGCAAAGTGTAACCATCTTTTCCTCTGGACTGGAGCTTGGTTTCTTTTTTATGGTTACCTGGCAGTTAATTATCGAGCACCACTGATGTGTCGCTGTCTGAGATAACGACGATATAACTATACCAGTCGGGAAACCTTTAGATCTAGTTACGGTGTGTGGAACATAATGGACGTTTGGGAAATCGATCTGAGTGATGATCTAAATGTCTGACTGCTGCTTAGCTCACCTTTTGTCCATCATTACGAGCTGGCTGAAAAAACGAGGTTTTTGAGTCTTAAGATAAATAGACAAATCTATCTCCATATAGAAAGAACTTTTCAAGCGTTTGTGCAAGACAGTATACTTTATTCAGTCCGCGTATAAAAGACTCTGAGAAGCTTGCTCGCCATTGGGGGTGTGTGCATCAGTTGTCTGTGCAACTGTTTGCTATCTCATGGTGTGCTTTTATAATTCTCACCTCAGAATTCTTGTTTTTCTCTACTTGCATTTTAAAGCTTCCGCATATCTTCTTTGCTGAATGGTCTCACTGGTTGGAAATGCTGTTTAAAGTGTTTTCGTAAGTCATTCAGGAGCGTTATTAGATTTTCAGTCTTTCAAAAGTGGATTAGATTGATAATTTTGTTTTGCTCTTGATACTTGCCTTAATTTTAATGGGCGGCGCTACGTCTATTTTTCAGTGGTCACGTTGTATATCAACAAAGTTCTCCGTATGCTGAAAAGAAACTGACTGGATCCTTGTGAATATTGTCTGCAGATTTGAACCAGTGTACAAATCAATGAACTCACAGTACTACCGCAGGCTCCGAAGTTCACAGACTTTCTAATGCTATCTCCTCTACAGTGGGAGATAGTAAGCGAATCGAATAGCCCTCATTTACAAGACCATGCTGGTGAATTATATTTTCGTTGAAAGATATATATATATATATATATACCATTTAAAAGGAGCACTTATTGGCGATTTTCTATACATTCATGGTGGGCTGAACTCTTGTCGAACATCAAACAGGACTCCATCAAATGGACTTTACAAAATTCAGGTATCGCCAAAGGTGGGAACGTGGTGTAATTTGACCAGTACCGATTCCCCGGTTCTCAGTCAACACGCTTGTTTGGGAGTGTTTGAAAGGTATCTTGTTTTTATTGGTAAGTTCAGTTGGATTTCAGTTTTTATTTTGATTTGTGACGGAAACGTTAGGTAGGGCTCTGTATTTCTTTTTACATCAACGCTTTGTTCAGTCAACGGATAAAACATCGGATGTCTTCCTCTAGAGGAATCGAAGTAATACACGAGCCAAATGACACCTCAGCGAAGTAGAACTTATACAACTCTGACTGGCAGTTTCCACTGGGTTTATTACGCGATTGTGGTGTATAATATATGATGACAATCGTATGGGTGATCTAGGATGATGCTCTTGAGTTACAGCCATCGCCCATGTTTTGTTACCGTAAATAACTCGTGAGGTAGGAGGATTGTAGCCTTAAGCCGTGCTATGCTGAGTTTAACAGGTCTTTGCGTGTTACATGGTCGTCAGCCCCCTCATTAGGTAAACATCCACGTAATTTCCTTATAGTGCTGGTTATTTTGGCCGAACAATAGTATGTGGAAAATTGTTTGAAGACCTTGTTTACGGTCTAACAAATAATCGTTGTCAGTGAAATCCTGATTTCGATAGATCTCATTAATACCATCGCGATCGATGAAAATCAAAATGGCCAACTTTTGGCGGAACTGCTTTCTCTCATTAGCTCCAGCACTAGATCTCTCGATACGTCAGTAGAACACGAGAAATGCTGTTCATGGATCCAGTTCACCACCTGGTTCGGAAGACTCCCGCACGGATATGGTAACTTACTGGTTAGCTGTCAAACAAGATGGACTCACTAGAAACCGTCTCTGCACCCATCAGTGACTGTAAACTGGATCTTTGGCAGTCTCGCGGTTAGAAATCTGTGAGAAACTTCTTGAAATTTATGGGAACCCTATGTCATCTTCTTTTACAATCGTTCAGACGTAACAACCTGATTATGCCTATTTCTGGCGTCATTATACTTTAAGTGAATGAGGAAGTTTAATGCGCCTTTTCTGGTCGCCGTGCCTTTCTAAAGTATCCAGACGGAGGACTCAATGACAACTTTGCCGCCTTTCTTGAAAGTTAGCAGCTGTGAGACAGATGTTGAATTTACTTTTGGCTACTTCCGTCGTTTTCTTTTCAACGATTCCACTCAGCCTGATCGCAACGATTCAAAATCAGTTACCGTACGCGCAAGTCTGGTTGATGAGTGATGTTCATATATGAAATGGATAAATGCAGCCTCATATGTCCGTTGTGAGTAGACAAAATTGCAAATTGATTCTCAGACATTATTACTGATGAAAAATGTGCTAAGACTACCAAGCAATTCAGCATTGAAAGTATGCGAAACTATTCCCAAATAATTATCATCATAGTTATGAAGCATTAACAGAAGCCATGTAAACTACCATCAAGAGTAATCTAACCAAATATTACGGTGAAAACGTAACCATCCACATACAGTAAGTCAGTGATCTACGATCAGTCGATGCAGTCGCTCAATGAACATCACCACACCAAAATCACATGATCACGCCTCCTCACCGATGCGACAGACAAAAACGGGTTATCCCACGAAACCGGTTGAAGCTATGGGTTTGCCATCAGAGGACCGGCATTGAGGATTCTGACGACTGAGACACGTGACTGTCTAAAGGCGAAGAAGGGTGGAAACGTCCTAATGTGCACATGCATAATAACTGAGGGAAAATGCGGTTAAACAATCTGCTCACGAAAACCCAACGAAGTTAAAATGAAATGACCAGATGTTTTGACAGTAAATACGCCGAGTATGGAAGGATAAAACTGATCGCTACCACAGTTCATACAATCACATATGACCGGGTGACCCTCTGGCTCGAATGGTTGTTTATCATTAACGTGACCAGGACTATTCTATTCTAGAGTGTACAGCATCTCTTCAAGTGAAAACTAAACAAGAACTGGATAAAGTAAGATTCAGTAGAAACGTTGCTGTGGATGCAGAGGCGTAACTGCCTGCAGCAAGCCGCCATGTCGGATACCGTTTTTATACAGCAGTCTGAGTGGTCATGAAGTCACCAGCTCACCAGAATAGTTTTATCACTACGTGGTTGCTCGACCACCTCGCGGTGTTGTATATGCGGTGGTGATTTCAGCAGTAATTCCCGCTACACCAACCCCCCACTGACATGCCAGGTACGTTACCTAACAGTCACAGACTGCTATTTTTTATTCGACCGATTGACTTCGTATCTAAAGATTTTAAAAGTACGCGCTGACAAATAACCCTGTTGCTGGCACTGTAACCCTACTTGAAGCGGGTTAATTGGTGGTGACAACTGGGAGCAGACAATGGTAATTCGTTCCCCGTTATGAACGGGCCATCTTTGAGCCGTTGAGTGATTATGGTTGCACGTAGACACCTCCCCGATAACCACAATCCAATGACTACGATGTTTTTGCTGACACAAGTTGAAAAGTCAACGCATCCCCTGTTATTCCTATTGACATCTCAGCATTAATAGAAGCTGATGAAACGGTTTTACCCAAGTACGGGAAGTGGTTAACCGTTCCGAGCAATCTGCTTGCAATACGGAACGCCTGGGAGGAAGTGTTACAGTTTTGCTTTAGTACTTTGAAGTTGCAACGTACGTTCCATATCAATCAGCCAGATTGTTCAGCATGTTCTTCATGTAATCTGTGTAGAGGGCTTAGCGGAACACTACTGTCAACACATTTCGTTGGTCAGCCTAGTAGGGTGACAGCGTTAAACAGGAATGGAAACATCGTGTTCTCCTGGCGAACGCCACTAGAAGTGACAACAGTCTTTGAATTCTCGCTCTACTTGTGAAGTGGGCTTATATTGTTAATAATAAATCCACTCAATTCTTTGATACTCTTCTGCATAGCCGACACTTCCAGAACACATTTTGAACAACCAAATCAAAGGCGGTCTTATGTTCTAGGAGTATCACCACTGTTGTTTGCCTAAATGGCTGTCGGTGCTTGAAGGCCCGCCGAATGGTTAGAGTGTGATCAACGAGCCGGTGGTCTATAAGGTCAGTGAGTAATTTAGATTTGACATAAACAAGATCGGTGTCTCTTTGGTTGTTCTGTGGACTTTGGACCTTCGTTCTCCTCCTATATCTGATGGCAGATGTGTTGAAGATCGTCCACATACAATATTAATTGAATAAGTAATCTGCTGAATAAAAGTTGGACCCGTAATACACAACTTTTTAGTTCGAACCTTGTTTATGCGATCTCTGTATGATGAGCACCGGCAAAGATGGATTTGTGTCGTTTGGTGAGTATAACCTTCAATGATTACAGTTTCCAGCATAGGATGAACTGTAACCTTCAGACGAATGGGACGATTCATAGGCCACCGATTGAGATTGGTCCTACAAAAGATAGTCTTATTCTAACTGAAATCTGACCCGACACGAAGGAAAGTTTACCGAATGTGTTAAACTAATAGTCAGCAATTAACCGGTGGTGATCGATTATTCTGTTCAAAGATACAATCTGTTGAAGTAAAACTGCCTTGCATAAGATGTGCGTAATTTTTCCCCTGTTGTTTGGGAAATGATTGAAGGACTTTGGGGAGAAGTTGTTTTCTGCTGATTGAAGTGTAAGTGCTGATGGGTGGGAAGTCGATTCACTATTGCTGCATGTCCGACATTCGTGATACATTTGTCCTTGGCCTCAGAGCGATTCGCATAGAGAATATGGTCTGGTGAATAGGACTTTTGGTTTGCAACATGATGGGTTGTAGGATCGAACCTTGTCCAGACAACCTCCATAAGAAGAGGCAATCCAAAAGGAAGCCGGTGATAGTGTCGGTTTAGAGTTTAGTACTACCATCATTGTATATTCAATTCACTGATTAACTGAGGTGTACTCTATCCATCTGCATTGGATCGAACGTTGTGTATGAACTACAGACTTACATTTCCTTGGCCTCTCTCTGGAGCCGCATTTAATTCTGTAACCACCATTGTCCAGCTCACATTTCAACGGATGGTAATAATTGCCGCCTGCGGAACTAAGAACGGGGCGGGTAGTAAACTTGTCAGTATTCTTTGAAGTTTTCTAATAGATATCCCTAAGCATCGAAAGAAATACAAGCAGCAGTTGTGAACAACGTGTCTATGTTAAATACCGTGGGCAATTCAATGAGCGTAAGTATCAAATCGACGTCTGCTATTTACTGGAGTTGTTTCTGACCTACCCTAGGTATGTAACTACGATAACTCTTCCTAAATAAAACCTCTCGAGTTTTTAATCAATAATTTTGAGTAGTAACTTGATGTCCGAAGTTAGGTTACAACAATAATTCCAGCGAAGATGTTTTAGCTGTTTCAGAGTGTTCAAATTTTCTTGTGCGAGTTACGAAAGTGTTAGTTAAAACAAGCTAAGCATGATATTCCAGCTTTTTATCTTCGTTTGTCCTACAACTATTGCAGAATCTCTGCAACCAACTAAAATCAATTCCATAATTTCAAATCAGAACAGTGTTTTGCAATATTGGATTTGACGGGAATCCATAATTCACATACG
The DNA here is from genome assembly GCA_014338405.1 of Paragonimus skrjabini miyazakii. Classification (NCBI taxonomy): domain Eukaryota; kingdom Metazoa; phylum Platyhelminthes; class Trematoda; order Plagiorchiida; family Troglotrematidae; genus Paragonimus; species Paragonimus skrjabini miyazakii. The sequence goes on along the minus strand of JTDE01000193.1, from coordinate 292,603 downwards.
GTCATACGTTTTAAATTTCCTGGACGACTCGAATTTAGCGATGTCTGTAGTGTAGATTATTCACTGCTGCACTGTTGACACCTATATATCTGATTGTACATTTTAGAATGGCAAAATTCCGCCACATACCAATCAACGTAAAGACACATACTGTAATACACCATTTGCTTGCTGTCCATTGTTCGTCAACCGACGAATAGAAACGGAAGGTTAACAGCTCGATCATTCTCGACTTTCAAGGTCATCCTTATTTCATTTGTACTCACCGATTGCACGGTACTCAGATATCTGTTCCTGGTTGAAAGTTCGTTCGGTTTTATCAATTTTACCACTTGCGGAGTTTTTCTATGTGGTAGACCCTCATTTCTTTTCATCCTTGCTTTTACAAAGTTATTTCCATTTTCTTTGTTCACTTCTAGTTTACAAACATTTTCGAAAAACTTGGTTGCTAGCTACAAAACTGTTAGTGTCGTCTACTGGTGTATTTATTGACAATAATGATTATAATCATTATTCCAATAATCGCATGGATAGAAGAATTATTTTTAGTATGGTGGCTTACAGCTGTAAGAAACAGCTCAAAGACGTAACTCTATATCCCTGTTCTTGTCACTGGTTATCGTTTGCAATAGACCTCTTGTGAAGAGGTCTATTGCAAAGGAACACTGCAGATAAGACAAACCAATTTCTCTTGATTTAGGAAAACTTACGAACCAGTATCCACTGACTTCCCTGGTTCTGATAACAATAAAGACCATCGTGAACTAGATCGAATAGCTACGTAGAGTGTACGTAAAGACCGTGAGGCTCACCCTTACGAACAAACCAACGAGATGGAGAAGACGTCTTTATGGAGGAATAGCCAAACACTGTTTTCTCTGGTGCGTGGTTACACTGGATTTCTGCTAGGTGTTGTTGAGACTGTGTGTGAAAAAGGTGGCTCATGAATTTGCGGTCTACCGCGGAGGTCTGACCCATGGGCTGAGAACCTTGAGGGACAGTTCAACGGACCCACGCCAGCTCATTCATTTGTAAATGGTGAAAACTATTTGGCTGGTTTTAACATTGCAAACGATCCATCGTTGAAAATTGAAGTGGTTTTGAAGCTTACATTATCAAAACGCAATAAGGCTTCGGGTTTGGATACTTTCTCGACGGCAGTTTTCGAAGACAGTAATGAAAGACCGCTGTTAGAACATATCACATCCGTTCTGTCTGCGGGTCTCAAGACGTACTTCATGACCGGCATATGCCAACAGTCATGTGACAAGCACAGATGATGCAACCCAGTCTCTATTGCATCAAAGCTACTCGCGGGTCTCGTAAAACGACGGCTATTCAAACACAGTTAGAACCAGATGAGAGAACGGGCAAGTTTTCGGCCTGGTCATGCGTATATCGATCATATATTTACCTTGCGACAGACACAGGGGCACCGACACTCTTTTACTCGGTTGACAGCTGTAGTATTTTCGGACCTGCATGTTGCTGTTTGACTTGTTTGCCCGAAACACTGTCTGGGGTTGCCTCCATCGCAGAAGCGTATGACAATTCGTTGAATTAGTTACTTGCCCGCTGTGAGTGAACAATGGGCATTTGTGGAGAGTTACCTCATGCGTTCTCTGTTTCGAATGAAGGCAGACAAATTTTAGTCTTCCACTTCAATTATGTAACGGACAATATTACAGAAGGAGCACTCTGAGCTTTTGAGGATCCTATATTAGAGCTTCTACCAGGTGAAAAAGCCAGCTGATGTTGAGTATACGAAGAAACGCTTTACTTTGTTTGAAACACTTGTGGCAGTCGGTGACAAATTCATGTTCCTATACCCGTTGGTCCTTCCATTTCATGGCATTCATTTGTTTTCGTTTATTTAGTTTTTTTTTCTCGTAGTATATTCGCATTTATTTGTTACGTTGCAACATCATTGAACATAGCCGGGGCCATCAAACCACTGTACACATGGTTACGGTTCAAAGCTTAAAATGCTTGCTGATCGGCCAAATGAAAGCTTATAGATTAAGGAAAATGATATTACATTTCTACAGTCCGGTATAATTTTCTTCTGTATGACGCATAGAAAAACGAAATGTATAACTGAAATTCTGTTCTCAATAAAATGAACAGTCTGTTAATGACTACAAGATTTTGACATGTCCTCTAATGTTTTATTCTACGTATATCGGGAAAAGTTCCAGTTTTTCCAGAAACTTTTCATTTTTTGAGATACTCTCGAAGAATATTTTATGATTTATGAATTTTGATTTTTCTCGTTACTGTTGCGAAAATTCATTTTATCCGCCTTAGTCTCAGTTCACCCGTGATTGATGCGCTGATCTTTCGCCGAACCGATTTCTGCGGTTCAGATCGCACACACACATACCGATGCTCGGCGCCTATGTTTTATCTCTGGTTTAACCACCAAAATTCCGTTCGCTCAGAACTAACGTCTTCTCTGTTGGCTTGGTTGGTTTGAGGCCGTTGCGGTTCATATGCAACGGTACTCGCTTTTTGTAACTTTATTCATTGTTTCCTTTTGACCATCGACATGGCTGTAACGATTTGCAAATTTGATATAACAGATATTTCTGATGAGTAGTCGGGGATTTGGTTAATTTCAAGTTGAACATCACCCACAATTGATCGCAGCTGTCGCATTCCCATAGACTAGCTAGTCGGCCCCTTTCGAAACGAAGCACTAGACTCGAGTTTCGCTCGCATTGGGGCTCGTCAGTAGTGCATATCATCGCCACCGCCGGGACTTAAACCACGGACACGCTGTTCATGAGGCAACCGTGTTTACCACTGCGCCACTAACCTCAAATTAGGCATGACCGAATTATCATATGTGAACGCTCAACCACTTTCGCTTGTGAGTAATGATCAGGTTGTCCGATCGTCTGGAAATGGAGACACGGTTACTGTCTGTTAACTCCAATCGATAACCCCGCGATTAAGACTTCCTAGACAGGTCGAGGTCTCCGATATCATTAAGCATGCTAGGCGATAGTTCAGATTACTTATCTTATCCACAACTCAACGCAACCATACAAACTATAACGGTTTATCTCACATAGGTTACTTATTTATGAATTAATCGCCGATTACTTTCACTACGGTAGGTCAATCAGCTTGTAAATTGAAAAGAAACAGTCAAGGTTTGGTCTTAATGAATTTTTAGTTAATACAGAACCGTAACTTATACTCCTGGATTTGACTGACCTTTACAAGCTTAGAGTTACTCATATTTGTTATGGCCTTCGGGTTTTTTGTTTCTGATATTGATACTACTGGGTTAAATGTTTCCGCTTTAATTATTGTTCATCAATTATGCACCTTGTTAGACAGTAAGACACCTAATAGGCCGCTTCGGAACTGATATACACTATTTAAATTAGATAAGAATAAACCACTGCTGGCGTGTATGGAGATATTTTCTTTTTTATTCACTATTCGTTATAGATAAATAGCATTGCGTTGCACCTATGCTTACTGTGGTCGGTTAAGTTGAAATATATTTATTTCCCGTCAGATCATCAGGGTTATTTTTCGGACACACCAGATTAATTTCCTTACCGTTTTTTTCAAGGTGGCTGGAATGGTCAAACTCGGGTTCCATACATCTATACTTACGACACGGAATCTAACAAATGGCTGCCAGCTGCCGTTGCTGAGCCTCTGCTTAAGGGATTTCCTTCCGGAGCCGGTCTATCGGCCCACACAAGCACTTTGATGAAGCTTGATCAATCGAAAAATTCTTTTTCAGCCCTGATTGTTGGGCGCGAAGGGTCGCTTCGAACCCAAAGGAAGTCCGGAAATATTTATCTGTTGTACGGTAAGTCGGTGTAAACAAATTTACCTGTAAGAATGGAACACTGTTATAGGCTGTGATCAATTCAAGGCGTGAATGACCCAATACAATCCATGTTGTGCTGAACGCAGTTTAATTTACTGCGACTATGCTCTGTTTTTTATACAGCGTTTTCGCAAGATATCAGGACTTGCATATGCATGTCGAGGTTTTATTCCGAGGGGGTGAGTCAGTACATCTACGTCAAAATGTATGGTGGGTTTTGCGAGGACTGTTACAAAATCCCGATTGCGGATGAGATCTGCTGGTGCCTTCGGTCTGTTTGCTTTATATACGACTCATTTGCAGTGAGGTGAACGATACGTGAAGTTATCTTTACTTTGTTA
>JTDE01000193.1:273760-288306 GCA_014338405.1 Paragonimus skrjabini miyazakii | reverse complement strand
CAGTATTATAAGTATATAATCACAGTAGCAAAGGCGATTCATTTGCAGACAGATAGACCTCCTCTAGTCTCTAAGATAACTGAATGCAGCCCACTTTGTGTAAAGAGCAAGGCTGTGTGGTTTTGTATATGTGCTACTTGACATATGGATCTAGTGTTTGCGTTCAGAAATATGATTCAGCTAGGGAATTCCCTGTTTTCCGACAATAAAGTGAACGCTACATTTTTTATTGGTTTAAGTTATTTTGGTATTGACTAGAGAAGATGCAGGAAACTCACCCATAAGTCGTTATCTGGAAGTGCCGTTTACACAAAACACCATGTTCAATTATCTTTAAAGTTAGATGTAGACCAGTGACACACAACAATAACATACATACAGGTTAACGGTATACGTTTCGGTTCGGACTGTCACAGTGACCTAAGTCAAAAGAAGACTGCGCTTAACCACTACCACAAGTAGCTTGCGCTGGATCACTGGTGGCTCCACCCACATATCCATTGTAAACCCAAAGGAATAAGATCAGGAGGTGTGTGAGTGATGCCTTTGTTAACAGCCGGTCAATAATGATTAGCTAACTAATCAGCTAGCACGGAACCAAAACCTACGTCTTTCGGAAAATAAACAAAGACAGACTTCAATGGTAAGATCTAAACTGAAAAGAAAAATATTGAAAATGTAATGTAAGGAGTAGTTCATCACAGGAATACATGTTAATGCACTGTAAAGAAGAGTTATGAGGAAAAACAAAGTCCGAGATTAGGTTGAAAATCAAAAACCATGCACAACAACAACAATACTGAAGAATACGAAAGGTGGACAATCATAGAGACTCAGGTATTTGAAAAAGAGAGCAGGTGAGTTTCCAAACGACGGTGATTGTTAGTCGATACGAACGAACAAAACGGATATAACTGACATAGCTTACTTGGGTCTAACGTACTCTTTGTCTTTTCGTCGACCGTGTACTGTGAATATGTCGGTAACCTACTAATCTGAGGTTGCCAGCATTCGTGGCCACACACATCGCAACGCCACGTAGTTAGCACCACGACCTGTGGCACGTGATATTTCAGGTTTTGAGGACTAGAATTTCGTTTATGTGATTTCGTGTGCCCCCACAGCGGCTGCCTTTGAATGCTGTCACCACCCATACTACGGAACTGGCCTAGCCGACGAAGCCGATTGATCATCAGCATGACTTCTGTCCCGTCCATGTCCGCTCGTCACAGTATCTCAGTGTTCGGAACCATGTCTGACCATCAAATACCCACGATGCGTCTAAGACGCTGCGGATGGAAACGGCTCAGATAGCGCACGTTCCGCTGATATGATGTTCAAATGTCATTGCCGTACAGCAATATGGACAGCACCACTGAGAGTTAGACAAAAAGCTTAGTGGTTATCTTCAGGCTGTGGTTCTTCCAGATACGTCTTTTAAGACGTCCGAAAGTAGCACTACCGTTCGCCACACGAGCTCGTAACTCGCGGTCCGCGAACAAATTGTTACCCAATTAGCAAGGATCGACAGTGTCTTCATTGATGTGAATTTAAGGTGCAAGTGCAAGAATAACACCTCCACCCGAGGGAAAGTTGGAAGAAAGAAAATGTCTTGCCCATGTTGATATCCAATGTAAATTTGGATGCTCCATTAGCGAAAGCCGTGACCCATCACTGTAGTTTGTATTCACTGTGTGCAGTTGGCGCGCTGTCACCTAGGAACATGAGCACGCGCATCGTCGAGGTATGTAGCCGGCTTGGGGTTCCGAAACCTAGGTCCCTCAGTCAAAGCCTGTGCCACAAGGTAGAGGGTGACACACACGCACACAAACTCAACAACATCGACCACAAGTAGCAACCAATTGTTATAATTACGCACAGGCTCGATGGCCACACACCTGTGAAGTCATCAATACTATTGTTGAGACAAACAAGTCATGCACACAAAACCCGACCAGGGAAGAACAGACATCAAACCGAACCAAAACACAACACATTGGTACCGTCCACAACGAGCGTGAATGTCTTTTGTCTGACTGCTCCCTTTTGATCAATGTGACCTGGTTGAACATGCAATGACCGAGGACCTAGTCAATATGGCCTGCTAGATCCAAATCGCACAAAAGTCTAACCACCAGGCCAAGGTGGAAGAAAAAGTGTGGACATATGTACATATGTATGTGTACATATATGTTTATGCGCATATATACATATGTATAGTTTGTACCCGGTTAGTGAATGGGAAGAAAATGTTGACCGGTCTGTCCGTAAGGTAAACATGTACGTGTTACTACATACGTTGTCTGCTGCTTGACTTGGTGTGATGTGTCACAGGCAAGTGTTCAGACGTGGGTTGACAACGTCAAGCTGGTTGGTATATGGAACTACTAGGCGTGAATTGATCACGTAAAATGACGGGTAAGAGCAGGGTCAGTCATTTTTGTGGGTTAAGTTTTCTTTGTCCAGCAGTATTTGACCATACAAGGTGGATGGTACGGGCACGCAGCGTCTATGGTCATTTGTATTTATTTAAGTGACCATTTGCCCATTATCTTCTCGATGCCCTATAACGAAACAGTCGCGATCACATGGCACACTCTATATACAAATCTATACAAGTATGTGTTGGAATAATTTTTTTAATCATATAAAGTGTTTTGATAAAACGTTGTCTGTTCCAGCTATTTCTGGATGTTGCGTTGCATGGTGTCATTCACTCATGTAGTTTAGCTTTATTTAAGTCAGCTTTTCAAATGGATACGATCTGTTTGGACCAAGTAGTGAATTGGTTTTATTGTTTCCGAAGAGCTGCATTCTCTTACACTCTAGGACATTATTGGTTTTGTTAGGTGAGAAGACAGCTGATTGTTCTGTATGCATACAACCGCCGCTATCGAATTCTATAAGTTGCTTCAGTAATATCTTTGATTCTTTTCGTCTCTTCAAAATTGACTCATTTTACACACTGGATTTGTCATATGATGTAGTTGGCTGTTTCCGGTCTTGTGAAATTTCCTATTGCCATGATGGCAGTGACTCGGGATTCGGTCGAGCGTGCTGTTCATTTATAACACCTTTGTATCTGTTCGAATTTATCAAACAACGATCATCGACCTAATGTTTAAATTTTTTAATGTCCAGTTTACAAATTGAAGTTCTTTTTTTACTTACTTTTTACGCTGTTGTGTGTGTGTGTACCATCAGAGTTATTTCATTACTTTTCCTATCGTTAGACCGTGAAACTCATGATTTTTTCTGACGAAATTTTTCCACAAGGAATTCTTTCCTCAGAAGTGGATACAGCTGCTCGATATACTTATGTGGAAGGAGACTCAAAACTGTCAGCTTCTTCGCGGAGTTACCACACCTCGACGACCCTCTCTCCAAACGTGCTTGTAAATATAGGTGGACGTCGCGATCGTATCGTTGAACTTCTGTCATGGTCTCGAACTAAAGTGTGCCGTGAATCCAGCTGGCCAGCAACATTGCATTATCCACCGGCGCGCTGTGCGGCGGTCACAAATTTGCTACGGGAGGTGCGCCAAAATCACATAGCTACAACTAAACTGTCCACAACACAAAGGTTTGCATTTGCTATGTTGTATTGTGTGCTAAGAATATAATTTGGAACAGACATTTCAAATGTTTAGCAGTTTTGACCAATCGGTAGACAAAATTGGCGTGTAAACGACATGCCTCGCCGCTTTTCAATCTTGATTTTGACTATCTCACCAAAATTAAACAGGTGGTCACATGAGTTCTTTGTGATCCTTCAGGTGCACCGCTGGGTAGTGTGGATCAGATGACTGTTGACCCCAAAAGTACCTGACGGATTGACAGAATAGTAATCAAAAGCGTATGACAAAGTCACACAAATGCATGAGGCAGTTTTCGGTTCAGAAAGAGTGGCTGGTTTGCGTTCGAATTCTCAGCTCTCCTGTTTAAACTACTGTCCATCTGACCACAGTTCCAATGAAGATCTCCTGTCAGAACGTTACGACTCTACTCCTGTTCAACCATTGCATGTGGAACGATGTTTCTGAAATAGCCGGATCACCTAACTTATGGCATCGTTGACTTGACTTTACAGACGTCTAGAGTCGAATGTACCAGATCACATCTTTGTCCATTGATTTAAGTAATGCTATTTTGGAAATTCCTAATGTATTTGTAAACCTGGCGACAAGATCATACGATCGCCTTATTTTTCATATAACCAAGTGGAGGTGAGTGACTTTTTGAAATAAAGGAGTAAATGTTGTTGGATACCGGTAAGCGGAAGTTTGTTTGGACATCCTGTGTAGAGAAGAATTTTATCCAAAATAACAAAGTCAGTTTCCACCCATGTTGTTATGTTATCGTCAGGTTCATTGGCGGCCGATCGTGTAGAGGCCTGGCTTGATAACCAGGAATGTTTCAACGCTCAGTTTGCAGTTGTCATTCTCAGCTTGGGTGTGCACACATTGTTATATGACCAAACTTCATGTGATTATTGTTTGATTTTGCAATTGCTCTGCTTACACTTTACTCCGAGGAAGTAAACTATCCTTCCCAGCAAATGGTAAAACGAGTGACTGCTATAGAAATCAAGTACCATCAAAATCTACTTGACATAACAATGTTTTAAGTAGCTTTTGGTAAATAAAGTGGCTAGTCTGTATGAAGTATACTTCATATAATCAAAGTACAAAGTGATGCTTCAGGTCTGGTACATTCTCACTCCCACTTTCTCCCTTTTGGGCACTACCCTATGATTATGGACCGTTTCACGTCAACCGGTCAGCTCGGAATGTATCTGATGATCAGCAAAACAGCAAAGACACTGTCTGTGACGCTAAGAAGAGTTCTGGCTGTTGCTAGAGAGGAGTATTTCATGCATGTATGCGACTTACTTTGCTCCATCAATCAATAACGTAGCCTGTTCACAACAAAGATACCAGCAGTTCACTAATGCTTGACAGTTGTTGTCGCAATCAGCAGAGAAGTCAGAAGCAAACTTTGTACAGTGTATCTCTCAAACGAATTTCGCTGCATCCCATCAGGTTCATAATGCATTTCTTAGTTGCTAACGTCTCAGCAAACCGGAGAAGCTTTCGATTTTTGTTGCACAGTGTATCCGAAAGGTCTATTGCAGATTTCCTTGAAATCGACATATCAGCAAATATGGAGCGATCAACGACTTGTCACGTTTTGACTTGATTAAGGCATTGTGATGTCCATTATCGTTTTACGGACCCAAACTGGAATGTGTTCTGTTCACATAAGTGGCTCGGCACTCAGACGAGATTTCACAAAATGTGTAGAACGTGTATGTTGTATCTGCCGTTTCAAAAAACCAGTAATGCCATCACTTTTGTAGAGCCGAAGCGGTAGTATTTAACAAATAGAAGTAACCCCTGTTATGCAATGAAAGACGTGTTCATTGCTAGCAGATTGCCTCAATAATTGATGCACACTGATGCGTGTGTGTGTGTGAGAGAGAGAGATCATTGATTTTGCTGTTTGCGTGCACAATATCTATCGAACTTTGCCAGATAAGCCCACATAATGCAGTATGCATCTGATGAATTGCAACGAAATGTATTTAAAATATACGATGTACAAAACTTGTTTCTAACTTCTCTATTCAAACTTCTTAAAGTGAAATGATAGTTCTGCCACCAATTTCGTCATATTTACGTTGCTGTTCGTCGTGACAGTTCGTCATCACTTGTTCTGGAATACACAATCAATTGATGAGGTAATCAAATTGCACATTTTGCCTTGGTATGGTCACGTACGACGTATCAACATGGTTATTGTCATCATAAACATCAACAAAGACAATAACATATCTGAGATGTGCGCTAATGTTTATTTGCTATGTAACCATAAAGATAATGGCAAACTGATGTTAAGTCAATAGAACGATAAGAAAGTGGACTTAACTACTAAAAACATCAGTGTCTATAATCATGCATTCAAAACTGAGGCAACGGCTAACCGTTTACTCATCGAAATCACGATGTTATCAGTCAACAACAAAGTGACAAAGCATGAAGCCCATTATTGTCCCTACACCGTGTGTGCAGTGAACACAAGGTAAGGCGTCATCGATAACAGTATAAGAAAATGGAAAACCAATTTCGTAAGTCGACAGTAAAGACGGACACACTGATGTTAATTTGTTCCTCATACTGATGAGAAAAGATATTAGACTGGTCTGATCTATGAAGCAGCTACTGACATGCTCTTATGATGGAAAGCGTGCGCTTCAGTCGGTTCGCCTACGATGGGCACTAGGTGGTCGTACGGAAGATGGCGGCAGCCATTTTTGTATAATTTTTCGCACCTACCCTGACGTTCAAAAGCATAGACACTTTAGTTTGCTACTTAGCTCTCCAACTTACAAGAAGCGGTAATTTTATCACACGGTAACTCTACCATTCAAACCTCGTACGTCATACGGTTGTTGCTACTTCTATGGGCGATCAAGCCTTCCGACAACCCGGCAATCACGATCCTAATCCTACAAAAACTGTGTGAAGTACATTTGTTTTACAAGTCATACAGAACGACGGCTGAATTGATAGTCGCTTCAAAGCGGAAATAGAGGAGTCTGAATTTGTACAAATCACAGCCTCAAGTCGGAACATTACGCAGTTCATGTGTCCAGACAAAAACTTTCTGTACAACACTTTGGAAGATTGACGAATGTATTAGTCGTCCAATTCTGTAGCAGTGATTTTTACGTACAATTCTTTTCTATAAAGATTGTTCCACGTCAAGCTGTTTCCGTTGAAAAAGATGGTATAAGTTGTAGTGCTCGGTCGTTTTAAACAGTAGTCATTTCAATTTGTGAGACATTACGCGCTGACGGTCCTTCATACGAGAAATATCTAGTGCCTTAAAGTCGTTCATGCAGACCGACAGGAAAAAACCCCGAGCTATGTTTATAAGCGTTCGTTCTAACGAGTTTCAAACGGTCGGTGGAATCTCTGTATACGTTTCTAACGTTGGTATAAGACGGTGGATTTCCAATGCTTTATGGCTGTTACAATTCACAGTGAGACGATAACTCTTACACTAACCTGGTACTGATGGTGTTCACCTTAATTATGAGCGCCTTTACTTCCATATTAAACGAATTTTCAGCGCAGTACTTTCCCTGTGATACCGGCAAGGTTACGCCTTCCGCATGTTAGCGTACATCATCAGAAGTTTTTGGGCACAAATAACTATTTCTGTTGCCATTTATTGCTGTTTTTGCGCCAACAGATGCACTGTTTTCACACTTACATCTCGTTTTTGTTGCACACTCTGAGTTCCGAAGTGTCGACCTAGCATCATCTAATCGTAGTTTACCAGAGTTCGACAGATTAAGCAATCTAGTACCGTTTTGCTATCTTTGCGCATTGTGGCTCGTGGTGCGCTACACTGATCTTGAGTTGTGTCTCACTTAATGTCTAGAAGTTCAGCTTCATTCAGAAGTGTAATGCCAAATCCCAAAAGGGCTTGCAAAACATTCGAATTATTACGACTGAAGCTATGTGATGGAAGTGGCTGTCCTCAAACAGAGGAATGAGAAACTTTGGCATTCACTGGTTGCTGCATTTCCATATAATAAACAACCTTCTTTAGGTGTGCATTTAAAGTTGATATCGTCTTTTAGAACGCAAACGGAAGTAACCTATACCGGTAGCTGTTTTATCTGGGCTTCTGTTGTGTAAGCGAGCAGCAACCACTCAGCATCTCAGTATCAGTACCGACCAAACTGGAGGCTTAGAAACAGTGCTGGTCATGACTGATGGTGACTATATATTCACCAATAGTCATCATATGGGTCGATTCACTGGAGCCATGACAGTGAGCTGCAAAACTGTTAACATGATTGTTTCTACATGTTGCCTCGGTGCCACTACCCATGGAAACCGGGAGATGTTTGAACACTTCCTGCCAATCGAAAACGTTTTTTGGTTGCTCCTCTGCCAAAAATTAGTTCAACAAAGGTTTCCCTGTCTAACAAAATTATGTAGTTCTAAGAACTTAAGCAGCACTAGACCTAAATAATAATATCTACGATTTTCCTGTTGAGTCCCGCTATCATAACAGCTTCAATTGCCATCAACTGAATGAATACTATTTGTGTGGTCCGATCTGAGTCAGATGAATCACTGTCGGAGTTTGATCGTTCCTGTTGGGGACTGACCATCGATTGGCGGGTGAGTTGAATCATTTCTGACAATTGTAAGATATCCGCACCAAATTTTGTACGAATGAAGTCAAACAGTTTGGGCGTCGTGTTTAACATGTTATTGATAAATGGATTGAGAATAACACAACGTTATGAGCAAGTTGTAATACTCTACGTTTCAACCACCTCGGGTGGCCTTCCTCAGGAGTGTTGTAGTCGAAATCACACTAACAAAGGAACAGAGGTCACGTGAGATTTGTCGTGGTTAGATCAATCTGCGCTCTCACTGAATTGGTTGGTCGAATCGTTTGCCTATTATGTGGGGGTAAGACTGATGTAGATAAGGTTCGTCCGTGTCTGGTGTTGTTTGTCCATCCACGCCACACTGCGGACAGGGGTTTGCTATCATTGCGATTAACACAAGCGTGTTGTGTGTAGATAGTGAGAGCTTCAGCGCAGCAGCGCTCCGCATGGGAAGGCAGACCTCTGTGAATCACTCGCGCCTGATCAAAACCTACATTGTGATTCTCTGACAGTGCATGTAGTGCGATGGCCGAATCCTTTTCTAGCTTCTGAAGTTGATATGCGTTCTTAGGAGGAAACCTCGTGTGCCTCTTGTGTTCGGCAACACGTACTTTCAGCTGTCTGCTTGTCTCTCCTATGTAGTTGGCATTGCAATCACCGCATTTAATTTCGTAAACACAGTCTATCTGGTCGCCCATAAAAACTGGATCTTTAGGACGCATCACTAGTCGTTCTAAGGTATTATCTAACCGAAATACGGTTCGCACATCGTACTCAGACAGAATGGAACGAATTTTTTCAGATGTTTGTTCACGATACGGTATTTGCACAGTAGACTTGGAAGTTTTGATCGTTTTGGCCTCCTCCTTAGTTGACATGCGCATAATTGTGTTCTGAACAAACGCTTTTGGATATTGATTGGCGGCTAGCATTTGTTTAATCATAATGCCCAACTTGCTAGATGAGAGGGTTCAAGGCTATTGAAGATCGGAATAAAAACGATAAACACTTGAATTAAACTGGTTGGAAGGCATCTGGATTATACGCGCATTTTTCTGTGTGGACCTCCAAAACTACTCACCCATGGAAAGGCCGACTTTTTCTGTGGAATCCGATAACGGATCCATTTGTCTCCTAGTGGATGCTGTACAAGCTGTGCCACCTCTCAGCATGCGCATGTTCACTTTGATGACTCCCTAAAAACGAGGTCAGAAGAACCAGATGCTTAGGCTGTGTCGCATTTGTAACTGAAATCCATAAAAAGTCGTGGTTTGAATTAATCACAAGGTGGTGTATGTGGTTTGATCGTTGATAATTCGGATTGTTCTGACTAACAAATTACGGTTCATTTCGTTAACTCTTGATAGAAGACTTCGAGTTTGAGGGGCGAGAAATGAATCCTTCATCTGTAAGCTGAAGCACCTCCGTGTTTAGGACTATCAGAGCCTTATACACTCATGCAGAACAAACCAAACGAATGAGGAAATTGCTTCGTCGCGAGGTTACGGAGTTGTAACCGGATCCGAAGAGTGTAATGCCATGGAATCTCAATCGTTGCACTCAATCACTGAAGCGCCGTGAAAGCTTTAGCGGGGTCGTAACATCATATCTTTGCGAGCGGTCTTTCGAAGAGTCAGATGCTGTAGTTGAACCCTATCCAAAACATGCAAATAGCTTAATCGCAAATCGAAGGAACAAAAGGTTCTACCAGACCGCGGAGCATAACTGGCCTTGAGAACTGTACACAATCATGCATCCTGATCACTTATATGATGAAGGCAGTCGTGCTTGTGATGCGATGAAAATTCGAGCTAGAGGTGACAATATAGTATTTAGCAACAAATGTGACAGGCATTTTTATCTAGATCATTACTTGGGATTTTCGGATTGGGAGGTTTGTTCGGCTATGTGTTTGGTTCGGTTTTACTTACACAATTGGTTGACTGATTTTGTCTTTTAGCAATGATCCGAGCTCGCACACACAGTGCCGTCAAACAGCCATATAAAATGAGAATAATCACCGTTGGCTGTTTGAGATAAGTCTGTCTCGGTAGCCAAGCTCATTTGGTTGATAGCATAAGCCTACTTAAGTGACTGGTCAGTGAACCGTTTGCACGCAAGTTTCAAACTCCTGATATGCCTTCGAATCTCATCTGATGAGGCACATACTGCGACGGTTTCTGAAACAGAAAAAACCAAATAAGAGGAGGATAAGTAGGTTTTTGGCCAAGTCGAAGGTATGTCTGTTTTTACTCTGTTGACGACACAGGATGATCGACACTTCTTTTCTAAGTCCACCGCTGTGGTGTTTTCAGGCCTACTTACTGCTTTTCGACTGACTTGTCTAGCATACTGTCTGGGACCGTCGCAGAGGGCTACCAGGGCTACCAGTGAAGTTTGTAAATGTGTTGAAGTTATTATTTATACGATGTTAGTGCACATTGCGTGACTATAGGCAACTATCTCGAGAGTTTTCTATGTGGAGTGACGTTTGGTAGAAAGTTCACTCTCTCCCTTCCATTCCAATCATGTAGTGAATAATATTAATAAAGACGAACTCTGAGATTTCGAGGATCTTGGAGTGTAGTTTATACTTGTTAGTAAGCTAACTGATACTGAGTGTGTAGGCGGCTCTGCTTCACCTAGTTCTTTCGTAGAAAACATGCAGCCCCTGATGTACCGTTTAATTGACGTGACGGATCTGTGTCGTTGACACTTTACACATTCGAATTTTATAATAATACTTCAAGGTAAGGTTGGCATAGACCCTGACATTTTTAATGCATTTTCGCGACTGATAACCGAGGTAAGGTATGTGAACAATCTTTGCTAATTGGGTCATGTACTCCGTATTTGGACAGAGTTTCTACCACATGGTACAATGTTAATTGTGGCCGATGAGTGTTGTAGGGAACCGCAAGGTGACCAGGTGATGGCATAATCATAGGTTGTTAAAGCCCCGATAGCTTCGTTGAGCAAGTTTGTTAGGTGCCGTCTACTTCGTTTTGGAGTCCGTGACCATCCCACCTGCTCAATGGAACACTACTCGATACGACACTATGTCACATTCACTGATCCACGAGGTTACTCACTCTTCTTTCCCTCGGACCTTCACTGTCTTTTTAATTCACTTCCCTCTTTCTTCTGTATCTGCTTACCACTGTGTCATATTGTAGATTCTCATCAAAGTCAGCAACAACCTGAGGCGTACTACCCACCAGTACGAGTAAACGTTGAGAATGATGATAATGATGCGGCGTAAATATGTGGTTTTTGTCAGTAATCTATAGGCAACTGAGTCGTGGTATCTTTTTTACCCTAGATAAGTTTGAAGGCAAATGACTCTACCATTATACATACTCCCAACTGAAAAATGGTCAGACATCTAAAGCAGATAAGCTATCATATATAGAACAATTAGTAAACACTTGTATCACAGTAACAGACTCAATTACAGAAAACAGGAATCACTTAATGACCTATTATCTGTCACCTGTACGAATTTTTTAAAATGTGAACCAATGAGAGAAAGCAACTTTAACACTAGCGTTGGTGAACTCTGACTAATATTATTCCAATCAGTTATATACTATCATTTGTTAATTGCCTTTCTATATTATCTCGAAATGAACTTTGGTACAATAAAACGCATTGATTCACGCATTCTGGTGCATTTATTTGCGCATGTCAGTTGGCTAAATGTGAGTGAGTTTGATTGCTCTAAAAGCCAGCCAATGTTCTTTAAAAGCCGCCCATGTTTATCCTGAGAAGTCTAGATCGTTCTATGAGAACTAAACCCATAATCGCTTGAACCGTTACATTGTACTAAGGAACAAGTTTTATTGTTGATGACAACCAAACGAGAGACCTTTGCGTAAACTCATAAGATCATTGCTTAACATGTGTTCAATGAATCATCTTAGCACTAACACGGCCAATTTCCAAATGGCTGATCATTGCAGTTAGGATGGAACGATGCTGATAGACGTTTCATATTTTGACATACAAGTCAAAACACGAAAACTGTCGGATGATATCGTTTCGTGTATTCCTTCCAGCCTTAAATATGTGAAATAAAATGAGGCAATCATTTGAAAACAGCAACAGACAACCTTCAGCCGTAAGCCGCGTAGCTGAAATAACTTGAAGCCAAAGTGGTCTCATGTTGTTTTTTTAAATACACTGACTAGGGTTTGGACGTGCGTCTTTAAAAACCTTCATCCTCTATAACGGATTTTACTTCGTTTGGATAACAGAACTGTAGAGCAATTTCACAGATCCTGCTGCTAACCACCGTCCTGATAGGAATGTGGTATTTTGAGTATCACGTGTGTATTTCAAGTTGAACATCACCCACAATTGATCGCAGCTGTCGCATTCCAATAGACTAGCCAGTGAGCCGCTTCCGAAGAGAAGCACTAGACTCGAGTTTCTCTCAACTTAGAGCTCGTCAATAGTGCACATCATCGCCACTGCCGGGACTTGAACCACGGACATGCTGTTCATGAGGCAACCGTGTTTACCACTGCGCCGCTAACCTCACATTAGGCACGACCGAATTATCATATGTGAACGCTCAACTACTTTCGCGTGTGAGTATGTATATTATAAACCAAAATGGACCAAACAGGATCTTCTATTTACGAACGATTAATCTACGCAACACGAGGTTATTATGCGCTGCCAACACTAGAACGCTGAAACAGAGTTGAAAATGTCGTCACACTTTATCAAAAATTAAATGTTCCATTGGAATGATTTCGCAACAAAACAATTAATCCAAGAACAGAATTGTGGACCGTATCTGAAAAAACGTGCGTCTGTTCAGCTGTTGTTCCTTCGTATTGTTCTCTCTGAGCACACTTACTGGAAGTTAAACCGGCAAACATTGGTTTGCCGCTCATTGTCTGCCACTAAGCCGAACATGGGCGAAACATTGATCTGTTCAGTTGCTTCGTAGCTCTGCTGCGAAATCAGAATACGTGGTTCTTGGTAGTGATCGACACTTCTCTCACGGGTCAAAAATCGAACTTATGTTTTCAGAAACAGTTTACTACTGAATTACGGATTTGATAATTTGGAAGAGACCCGACCACGAAAAACTTGGATTTTGGCTGGATTCGAACCAGTGAAACTACTTATCAGTAATTCATTTTCAGTGCTCATCTGTGGCGTTGGTGGATTCCAGCGTGACCTGATCGAGAAATCCTGCTTTGGTAGTCAGTCGGCCGGACCGTTTGGTGGATTCCACATGACACAGTTGTTTGGGTAACTTGGCCCAAATGTGAAACTTCTGAACTTCGGACGTGACTTCGTAGCTCAGCTGGTAGGGAATTTGCCGCCTTGGGGCATGTTGTTTCTGTCGCTAATTTTAATCCAGCCGAAGTCCAGATTTTTCGCAATTGGATCCTTCTAAATTTTGCCATTACTTTGAAACTGCTTTGGTTGTGATTGATTATAATCATTTGCTTGCCACTAGTGTTTTCTGTTGTGACGCCCCAATCTGTTTCACTCGTTTTTCTGCTCCTTTGATGCTAAATGCTTGCGATTAAAGAAGACGTATGAATTTATATTTCACAGTCTTTGTCTTGCAAGTTGTGTTCAGAGGGTACAAGGAAATATGTTGCTTCAGTTCTCCTATTTCGTTCATTGCACTGTTGATGCACCGGAGTTCAATTACTCGTAAAGTGATGAAGCTATCGTTCATATTAATACACTGTTTCACAATGTTTGCTTCCGGGCTTTTAAAAAAATTTTCTATCGACGATTTTAAAGCCGTCTTACAACTTTCGTTGCGGCTCGCCTGATTAACATTCTGCTAACCTCCAATAATTTTTCCTTCCTTTAAGTTTCTGTTTCCCCACACAACATAATTGTTTCAGTGATTGCAGTTATTGGTATCTGATAGTGTTTGGAATGCCCGAATTAGACGTTTTACCATCTTTTTCAGAGAGTTCGGCCAGTTTACGAATAGTGTCGGAAACTGTCGGACTAAGCATATCGATTTCGGTTCGGTATCGTTGTTCACGTGTCTCCGATCTGCAGTACCTAGCAAATCAAACATATGGGTAACTTCTGCCCGTATGCAATTTATTTTGACTCTACTGACCTTCCAGATTGTGAACATGATGTGTGTGAGGGGCACACTGGCTTATATCCCTCAGTACGGGACCAAAACGAATATGTTCAGATTAGGGTTTACGGTGAGCTGTCTGACATTTTCAGCAGCAGGAGCGGCGTTCATCAAAACTGTCCTCTATCACCATTTTTGTTCAATTTCGTCATGGACGAGATAATGGAGGACTGTCTGCGGCACTCAAATGATGCTGGTGTGGACCTCCTACCTGGT
>JTDE01000193.1:246069-257022 GCA_014338405.1 Paragonimus skrjabini miyazakii | reverse complement strand
TATTTCGATAGTCTCTCCTTGTCCTCCGTCTTCCTGGCCTTCGCAGCTTGCCCTTTTGTTCCTGAACGTTGCCTGTGGGTAACATACTACTTGTGAGTAGTATACTACTTGTGAGTAGTATACTACTCACAACGAAACTGCCTGTCATACAACATTAGTCCTTAGAAGGTACATGAAAGCTAGACTGTCTTGGATACGGTTGTCATATCTGCCTCGTTTTCAAGGTTACGCAGTCTGGGCTTATTTGCAACTCTTCATTCGTTAGCGTGTTGGTTTCAAAACTGTTGGATAAATAGTCGATCGAGTTAATTACTAAATTCCGCCTTTCAGGCCGCTGTGAATAACAAAGCAGTTCCTTCGAGGAGTGGCGCAATTACATGGGTTCAACTCTCACCCTTCAAGTAAACTACTGTACACGTTGAATGCCATGTGATGCTAGCCTTTCCAACCTCATAAAGCCACCGTATCTCTGTTTGTCCCGAAATTTCTGCATACGGTAAACTTAACCTGATGTTGCAAAACTGTCTTAGAGTACGTGTACACTATCGTATTTTCACTGCTATTCGAGAGAGTTAAGCGTTCTAGATAGAAGTTGAGCTTAACAAGTAAAAACGTTTGGTTGAAAGTGAAAAATTCGTTTTCCATTTGCAGTAGTCGACTAAAGCTGGCTCATATTTTCCCGTTTACCGCAGCCAGTCGCCGTTCACCAATTTTTTTAGTGGTCGCAGACAAATTAACTGAACAAATATGTTACTGAATAAACGTTAAGTAGTAGCGGTATTACAGGCGTATTCTTGCAGCAACAGGCGTTTTTGAAAATTCTAACCAACTCACCATACGCATTTTGCAGAAGTTCACTAAGTCGCTTTCAGTCACGTTCAGCGCTCCTTCCTCGATAAACGATAGGTCAGTCAGATACATTCCCAAATACGGTATGCACGGAGGATCACATCTAAGGATGAATACGAAAACGCAATGCATGCAATAAGAAGTGAGTGACTGTGTATAAACCGTGAGTAATTATTCCGTGATATAAGAATTCTTAACTGAGCCTCATGAACACTTAGCAAAAGTCTTACGACAAAAGGCACAGACAGTCTGATCCACTAGAGAAGCGCGTAGCAACTAGTCACTCGATCGACCGGAGTTGTGCACCACACGCCGGAAAGTGGTCATGGACACAACATATCCTATTGTCATTAACTTGCAGACAGCCACTGTACTCGTACAATACTGCTGTCGAACGTGCGACTTTGTTACCTTAAACTTCACGTGACAGTTCACAACACAGATTAAAGACAGTCCGTCATGTGAAACACACCAGAAATCTTTTGGCGAGGCGCACCCATCCATATATACATCAGACAACTTCAGTCACTGTCTCAGTGAGAGATTAAAAGACCATTAAAAGTGAGAAAATAGAGTAGCTGCCTACAGTTACGTGGTTTCCGTTAGTTCTAGTTATAGTAGCTGCTTCGTTATCGTTGCGCCTTAGCGGTACACCGCACATAGGCGAATCTGTTAATGTCAGAATGCTCCGGTCAGTGTTACCACTCTCCAGTGTGCACAGTGCTAATAATGGTTTACAGCCTCAAAACCTTCGTACATTTCCGCGGTAAATACTGGACCCAGCTGCTTGCAACGTCCTATCGGACCCCTCTGCATGGCCAATTACGAATTATCAATAAGCTACAACCTCTGAGAAAATTTGTACAGCCTATTACAAAAACATACTGTTATGTTTTGAAAATAACAGCAAAGTGAGGATGCCAGTAGTCACCAGTAAAAGAGGTAATGAGCAAATATCGAGTGGCGTCAGCAAATCTCTTCGTGATAGCCCCCGGTTTGCTCACAGTCAGGGCTTTTCACCGTTGATTCGAACCCCATTAAAGACAGTTCTTGAAGTTGAAACGTGTAGATGCGCTATGTGGACGACACTTTCTTATTATGGCACGAGGTCATGTTGAAACAGTTTTACAATACCTCGATCGGATACATCCAAGAATGGAACTAGTATTCAGTTGTGACCAGTTGCCATTTATGGAATAGATTAAAGGGAGCCTCAATCTCAGTGTCTATCACAAAAACGCAAACATACCTACTATACTTATTTATGAATCTGAACACATTAAACAGGTTAAGGTAGCATTGCAAATTCCTTGTTCCATTTATGCACTGAAATAGTTGACAAGAAGGAGAGAAATGGTTCCTTAACTGAACAAAGATTACCTTAAACAAATAAACATAGTACTCAGCTAAAAATATTAAGAGAATGGAGAAGCATTACTAACATTCCATTCATGGAAAGGAAATCAGAACTTATTCGTAAAGTCTTGAACGAATTAGGTATCAAAAAGAGACGACGTTGCTTAAAATTTGGTGCCTCACAAGGATCGCTTGTTCGTTGACAGAACTAACAATTGTGTATGTAGAACAAAATGTCATGACTGTTCGAAAGTTTTTATGGGGCAAGAGTCACGAGAACATGGGCTGGGGTTAACCATCACAGAGTGAGTATTAGAAAAACACCACGAAATCAATTAGAGTATCAAGCCATAATCAGTTGTCCCGCATTCTCTGGTCACGCGTTGGATAGAAACCATGCAGTTGATCTACAAAATGTCGAGGTAATTAGCCATTGGTCTAGAACTATACAAAAGCGCTCAGTGGTAGAGGTCATTACAATTTTGAGAGTTAAATGCACTGTAATTATAGGTTAAATATGATTTTGAATTCAAAAACTAGATGACTGTGCAATCGCTTCTAACTCTACCTGAGTTTCGTGACAACGGTGGTTCTTTTAGCTTGATCCATGTTGGAGCGTGTGTGAGCACTCAAGAGTAAATATGTAGGTCTATAAGAATGCGTTGTAAAATTGTTGGGTAAGATCCCGGTTGTTTGCTCTAAAATGATATATCACAGACGCAATATGGAGTAGGGCTACCCCGATATCAGATGGCTTGCACACATTGCTCTAGATATCAAAATGGCCAAGTGTCACGTGGTCCAATTTAACACATCTAGGGTTGATTAGGTCACACTGAATAAACACTGAAATTTTTTGTTTGTCACAACTGATCATTATGCTCGTTGGTAACTCAAGGGGAGAAAGGCGAAAGACTATTATAGCCAACGGAATAATTGTCCGATATTAAACAGATAACGCGATAAAGGAATGATTTTAGGACGACAAATTATGGTAGGAGTATGTACGACAGGTGAAGTGTACAAAAACTGCTTTCGTCACTGATACTCAAACAACCTCGGAGTATATTATGTCCATCAGAGGATTTTTAGTGACTGTATTATGGTAATGTTTATCATGTTGTAAAAAGCCATTATCATACAATTACGTTAGGTTACTTTACAAATTGTTAGTTAAGGTCAAGATTGCCTGTAAAAGATTGTGAAGTTTCCATCTACAGTGTCAGTGGACAAATTCATAAATCGGTTAATCGTTTATTAATGGTCTAGGAAAAATAGTGAGCACACGGTGACAAGTAAGTTAAAAGACAACACATAATCTTCTAACTCTTTTCAGCCCAGTGAGAATATATTAACACAGCTCAAATTGGCTCTACGGATTCAAACTGTAATTACAGTATTGAAATAAAATCATACTGAACATGTCCCGAATAGATGAATGGTAAAGTATGCCCCAAAGTATCGTGTTTTGATAGCACACATTTCGTTATTTTTTATAGTAAACAAGTGATTGTCTCACCTTAGAGCACCATTAAGATTTTGTCCTAAATTAGGCATTGTACAAAATCCACTACGCTTCATTTGGACAGCTTATTAGGTAGCCCGAGAACAACTGTCAACAGTAGTTGAGGGGGGGAATGAAACCTTACATTTTAGTGATATACATTGTTCGTCGAACAAACACTTACAGGACAAAAAGTGTTGTTGTTGGAAGACTGTACACAACAAAGGGACCCGAGTATTGCAGACACAACACAGTTGGGTATATCTGCAATATGTATTTTTGGCCGATGTAGACGTCAATACTACTTGATTGTTCTTTCTGTCAAACCGTATAAACTCACTCGCACTCAAACAACATACCACAGAGACTAAGGCGAAAATTAGCAGTGCACAAAAAAAACAGGCATTTCCTTTGTCTCAATATAACGAGCGACGTTTAGTACCATTAAAAGTTCTACATGATAAGAGTCTTCTCAGGGAAGGCGCTCGGACTGATAAACAAATCGCATACTAGTTATTTTGACATTTTTATATGCAGTAAAATTTAATTGATTCTTTTTGCTCGGATAATGGACTTTACGAAATTATCGAAGATAGTGTAAAAGTTTTCTCACCTGAATGTTAACCAGAGACAAACGAGAAGGTAGTTCTTTTATAGGACAAAGTATCTTACCACATATCAGAGAAAACAAGCAGACGTAAGTCACCCGAATAATATCTACTGTCAGCAGTGATAAATTTAGTCCAAGGACGATTCAGTATGTTTCCGGATAGTAGGGACATAACTGTTAATGAAAATCAAGTTAACTGCACTCCACCAGATACCAACTTGAAGGACTAATTCCGTTCGTTCTGTGCCATTGAAAAGATATGATGTCATTTAGGCAACCTCATGGATTAATTGACAACCTACGAAACACCATTTCGATTTTACGAACTGTTCAAACGTGTTTGTGAAATCCACTATAACACATTGAAAACTAAGGCAGGATCTTTAACGTCGAGGTTTTATAAGGACTTTTCTAACGATATATTAGTCTATCGTTGTAAGTGAGTCTTTTACAAGGGCTGTTGTCGCAAAAATACGATTAGTTCGTTTAGTTAAAAAAAAACTACTAAGGGAGGATGAAAAGTTTTCATTACTATCACTCATCAAAACGGTATTACCTGTGTAGTGCTTCGCGCATCGATTTGAATCGACCATCAGATGCTACCAGCATTTGCAGCCGATCGATCGATTGTTTCGTCTGTTTGCTCACGCGTTCCCACGTACGTCGTAATCGGTAGACTGAACTATTTACAAGAGCGGCACAAATTTGCAACACACCATTGTAGTTTTGTAGGCATCGGCAAATATCCGCAATTGCTACCCACTTTTCAATACACAGGACGCGATCGTTCAGATCGGTACGCGAGATGATCTCGGACACAACCAGTCTGCTTACCTAAGTGGAAGAAGAGGAGAAGCCGAACACACTCGAATAATGGCAAGAATATTTACTATTGATTATCGAAGCTCCTGACAAGAAAAGACATTCATTGAAAAACCATTCGGAAGTACGGATAAATTCCATCATTTCATGTATCAGATATGCATCAAAACGTTTCTCGTTTCGTGCTCAGTCAGACACATCGGTTTACCTCAGTGGGTAAACGAAATGTTTAAGACACCAGGAGTGGTAGTAATTACCCAGCAAGTTTGCTAATACAATCCTTGAACGTGCGTAGATTTATAGATTTAGACGTTGCGTTACCAGTACCAACATATCATTTATCGTGCCATGTTATTTGTGCAGTTCACCTCCTCGTAAGTTAGTCTATCCCGATTTTTTGCAACCCTTGGTGATTGTAGTTTTAATCCATCACCACCGTTTGTTATCTTACAGTACTAATTTATTCAGATATTTATAGACGTTTTATATATGTGAATATTTTTTTCACTCCTTTCTGACTATATTGACCGACAGTGGCTATCTACCGCGTTTGTCGGAATGCAGACAATACAGGTGATGCAGTCGTTTTGTGTTGTAAGCTGATGGACTGCAAGCGCTTACTAAGAACGCACAAAATGTGGTTAGTCATTCGCTCGTGTGTTTTGATGTCCGGTGTTGCATACTTGTTACAACGGATGCTACAGAGGCCAAGTTGTGTAACTAACTTCAACGTGAATGATAAACGATTCTGGCACATTAGCTAGTTTTCGACTTGAAATGCTGAACGAGGAAGAAAATCTTTTACTGTAAGTTAAAAACGCTGCTTATGAGATAAAATAACCCAGTGAAAGCTGTGGCAGGGAAAGTAAACTGAAGTGTAGGTTAAAATCCCTCCTCTCTTAGCCTCTTTATCGTGATGTTAGTGTAGAGCATATTGCACTTGGTACATTTTTGTTTATGCTACCGAAAACATAGCAATGAAGGCCGCAGGGATGTTGGTTTCCGGGTGCTATCTTCCTTCAACTAGGCTGAAATGTCCGAAATCACTCAACTTGCTGTTCTCTTAAATTATTGTCCGGAATGACAACATAGAGAGTGAGACAATGTTGAGTTTATAAATTGGAAGATGTGTTGTGTACCAACCAACAACTATGTTCTGTACCCGGTATAATCAAACAATCACATTGTCATGGGTTTTACAGATTTGTGTTTCACTTCTGTTACAGGAAATTGATTCGTGCACATTGCTTACTCATTTTTGACTGTATTATGATTGAAGATTTGTTGCCATAATTTTTTTAAAGTAAAATAAATTAGATTGGTTTTCGAAGTGAACTAGCCGCTACGGTTGTTCAATTAACAATCACCGAAGGAGAATACTTTCAAACAATTGATACCAAGTGGTGGTTTTTAATTTACATGAGCAGCGTATCCAGCTTTGTGCACGTACAATATAGAAAGATTCACCTATTGAAATTAGACGAAATGCTTCAGTTAGTCCTGCGTGTAGGTAGATAGTTGCACACACATACATATGTTCGGTTATCTCGCCAACTTTGCCCTACTTGTCCGTTTATCCTGTGTCCTACCACTATCCTGTTCACTGACCTCATGTAGTTCCACGGTTAGCTTCGACACTCGGTTTGATTTATTTGGTATGAGTATGTAGTAGGGCATTTTAATATCATCGAGAATCATTAATGTATCACTCTCTTTGCTTTTGCTGATAATGGTCAAATTAACAGGGATAGGTAATCAATACAACCTAACAACAATAGTCGTTTAATTAACGCACATGATCACACTAGCCAAGTAACACGTATGCCTGCAGAATGAGTTCGTGGCTTATGTATTTAACATGTTACCTAATCCCAAATTGAAAACTCCAAGAACAACGATAGTGATGGTTTGAAGACGCACCTCATTGAATCGTTTACACACCAGAAGAACATGTTTTGCTTTCTCCTCTTTGTCTGGCTTCATCCAGGATTGATTGAGTAGCTCTCTGTAGTCAAAAATGTAGGGGGAGTTGTAATATCTTCCAGTTTTACATGCAAGATATGCATAAGTTTAACGAAATCACAATAAAAATAAGACATTTATGTGAGTCGCAAAATAGCAAGTTCGTGTGAAATGTTTATGTGTATGTGTAACATCCTGGCGCTGTATCTTATTAGCGATAAAATGACAAGGTCACAGCATCTTAGGATAAGCTCATAGAGTTAATACGTAGGGTGGCCCTTTGTTTACACTAACCTGAAGAAGGAACTGATCAGATTATATGAATACTACCCGAAGACTATTTATTCTACAATATTTTGTCGAATCTGTAGCGAAAATAGTAGTGACAGAGTGATACGGACACCGGATCTATTCCAGAGGTGTACTATTGCTACACATTAGCTACTTCACCAGTGACTTAACAACTGGAGTGAAGATATGGTTAACCATCAGGGAACAAAGTTGTACTCATCATTTGATGCGTCTCAAGTACGTACCGCATATTAACCTGACAAAAGTGTGTCTAGCACTGTGTTCGTACGCGGTAGTCTGATTGTTCTGGTACTTTGAAAAGTACACTTCATTTTATTGGAGTTCGCAAAACGATTAAAGGTATGAAATAAAAATTCCCGTCAAATACAATCTAGGTATATAGACGGCCACTCACCAATGTTAATGACGAGTGGTTTGAATCTCAACTCAGCACTGTGTCACAGAATTGTCGGTGGGAGTTTGGATGGGCAGATAGACTGATGGATGACCTTTAAGGCAGCTGCAGGACCTACACAAACTTTTGCGTGGACGGAGAATGGGATTGCACGATGGACTAGCGATCGATTAGACTGGGACTATCATCTGCTATGCAAGCAGTTTGGATGCTTGATCTGTACTCTACAGGCCACATGGAACGCTGTATACCCCCTACTCACAGTCAGCTTGAAAGACAAGCTACCTGTCCTTGATCAATCCATGATTACATACTCAGTCTCCTAGTGTTGTATGGTGAAATATATAAGTTACACGACTAGATGTTTACCAAAACGGATTAAAGGCTATCAACTAGTATGGCTCGATCAGATCTGTTGACAGTGCAGTTTAGTCGATGGTAGTCACCGAGTTGATCCCACTCAAGCGTCCCGTGTAGTTGATAGAGTTCCGGTCAACTGCTACAAGAATAATCAGGCAACGGATGCTGACCAATGCTGATTCGATTGCTGTCCGACTAGACAGCAACCTTCTGTCCATAGGAATGTTCTTGCAGACCATGGTCTAAGATCACACTACCCAAACTCTGTTCAATAACTCTGTGGTGTTATGGTTTGTGCGTCAATGAATGTCTGACATCACAACAAGCCCCTAGTCCAGGACGTTTTTGTGTAACGTATACAAAGAAGTACTGTGGTAGTGTGGGGCACGAAACGGTGGTAATATGACAACATTGTTAGAACTGAAAACATCTCGACTTCGTTTCCGGGTTCTGGCGCATCGAGTTGGTTGTCGTTCATCATCCAACATGTACAGACCATTTTTGTCAAATCGATATCTAACATAATGAACAGTGAGCGAAGAACTCACATTCTGACCTCCTCAGTTTTAATGCAACATGCTGAAGATGGTCAATTACCACACCAAATGTGTGCAGGCTCAATGTTAAGAATAGCATCTAAATATACACACATGAAACGAGCATATTTTATCAGGTTGTCTTAAATCCTTTGAAAAAATTGCCGGAGTCGAACTGATACAAACAGGTGTACTGAAAAAGGCCTAGGTGCGTAGTACTTGTAGTACGAACATCAGAGGATTCATCAAGTTCCACTTTGGAGTAAATATGACTAAGTTTAGTTTTTGTCAACCTTTCGCCATTAACGAATGTAGTGTATAAGTCCTCTACTTCGGATAAGAGGTATTTGCCCAGTAGAGAAAAACGGCTTATGGTTAATTTATAATCAGTACAGATTAGTATAGATCCATCTGATTTGATGACAGAAACGACTGGAGGTCTCCATTCACAGTTTTGTATCTTCCTTTTATAGCTCAATCACCTTCTTTGTGACTTTTGACTTTAAGGAAGAAATCAAGGCCCGTGCCTCGAAAAACGAGGTTGAAAGCAGTTGGTTCGGCACTTTACACGTCACACTCATCATTCACATAAAAGTTCGGCCATTTTTATTTTCTAGACATCAAATGGACATTTGACTCAGTTCACAGGACTGTAACTATCTACCAAAATATGATATGCCTGTGAACAGTGTTAACATTTTGGACAAACTGTCTATTCCTAGACCGATTCAAGGCTTACGGCTTCTTATCGCCTGTGTGTAACATCACAAGTAAGATGGTACCAATTTACCCTACCTACCTTTCTACGGTAACTTACTGCAGACGAGATCCCAGACTACCAGTTATATGGTGTTTAAATATACCTAGGTACTAGACTTTGTGATCGAGATTACGTAAACGGCACTGGTGTATTCTATGGTGGTTCAACAGGCGTTTACAATATTTTGAACGGCATCTGTTGGGCAGTCAAAAATTATATTTACGCTACTCATATACAAGGTCTTGTTGAAAGACCTATGGACTTTAGCTCCTTTCATCATTGTTGATGGAAGTCGTGTAGCTTTGAAGCTGTATCAAGGCAAGTAGAGCGTTTGTTGGGTTCACAAATCCTACGGCTGAAGTTAGGATCCAGATTACCGAATTGCGCTAATTACAGTGGCGGTAAGACACCAGTTTTTCCGTGAAAGGCCTAGTGTTCAGTGCTAGTGTATGGCAGGTTTTATTATATGACCAAAAAGCAAGATATTCAAGTGCAGTCTGATGTCGACCGACAGTATCTCCCAAGTATTATGGTTATTTGATCAGAACCACGTGTCAGCAATAGCCACGTGTCATTTAGATAAACCGACCTTGTCGGTTACTAACTGACATATTGTTGTCTCATAAGCTTCGTTGGCTTGTCCGCATCCCAAGAATACCATGGCTTAATGTGCCATGCTTGCGAGTGGTGGGTTGGGTTCAGGATATTGTAAAGGGTTTGGATTGGACAAACGCTGCTCCAGCGTCGTATTTTGTTATAACGAGCGTCGGATTAAAACAAGTTGTTTAAATGCATCACGCGTTAAAACAAACGAGCTACTAGCGAAGTGGAGCCGACCAATGGGAAAGCTGAAGCGTCGGCACTAATTGTATTTCTTCATTTTACTGATGCGTCTTATCTATAAAATAACCGATAGAAACCTAATAAACCGAGATTGGCTTTGTGCCACAAAGACTAACTTCTGCTTTCGTTCCGGAAAGTAGAGATGTTTTAACAGATATGAGGGTGCCTTTTACTCGGACCTGGCCGCCCTTCTTCGGCTGACACAATGTTCCGATACAGTAAGTCTGACCGGAAATATGAACGCCCAGGTCGGACGCCTTGGTAAGACCGAGTCTCGTTTAAGTAGCAGTTATGGGGGAGCATCCCACCGGTCAGACAATGACAAACGATTGCTGCAACTATGTTTAGCATAGGCTATTTTTATCCGATACTAGTTTTAGGCATTGTACGCGTCATTGTTGTGTTTGGCGCCACTCTTCACCGAATCGGGCTTGATTTCAGGCCACCTACCGGTTGGATATAAGTGGCGAGATTCCACTCGGGACTGTCCTTCTTATTGGAACACATGCTTCGATTCAGATCATGCGTTGGTACGTTGCTGTTCCGTTCTTGCTTCTGTTTGGCAACGACCTCATCGTTATGAGGTCGGTAAAGTATAAGTACCAAACTAGTCTAGAAAGCAAACTTGGCAGTTCCTACGCCGAA
>JTDE01000193.1:192921-221500 GCA_014338405.1 Paragonimus skrjabini miyazakii | reverse complement strand
TACTGAGAAGGCAAACCATCAAGCTGCAGCAACTACAGCAGGTCACTTCACTTCACACGGAACAGGGCTTAAATCGTAATCGAAGCATAGATAAACTTTACTGACCTGGCATTAACAAAAGAGATTTACTTGCCTTGACTCTTTCCCAAATGGGCCATAAGGTTTGTGGTTTTAGCCGCCTGTTTAGTTCATTATTTCCTAGTCAAGCTAAACAAATGTCATTTTTCCGCTAGTAGGTTTGTTAACCGTTTTCTCTCCCACTGTTTCCAATTCCAAGTTGTCTAAGTAGTGCGTTCCTAACTTAAAGAAACCACTGTGGTCTACAATACATAACCTGAGGTTAATTGATCTGTAGGTTCACAAAAGAATCAACATCAGATAATCCAGATCTGAACCTAATCAAAAACGAGGTTAGTAACGGAACTATTAACATAACTTTTTCTCGCGATAACCTTCATTTTGAAGAATCTATGTCGAATTCAGGAAAGTAAGTACTAACCTTGATCCGGGCCAATCCATCATAACATTGTTTTGGACTTGCTGGCGAAGATTGTATAGCATTGAGAGCAGCATTGCCGTTTGTCATTCCCCAATCAATTCGGGTACTCTTCCGAGTTGTGTTCATGAAGTTCTTGTTACCGATTTCCATGCGCACCAGTCCTCCAGGACAATTCAATGCAGCAAGCATCGCGCTTTTGGCCAGTGTTTGACAAGCACTTTTTTGGCTTGCATCTTTGCGAAATATCCGAGTAGCCAGATCCAGACCGTCTGCGATCGGCGAAAGCTGGATAAACCTTTTTGAATCGGACACATTCGAGGAGTCTGTGGTGGTTTTCATTCTGGACACTTCGTTTGGGCTTCCAGGAAGTTCTACCGAAGTGGGATCATTCGGAATGAGGTGGGATAAAAATTGTATTGAGTGTAGGTACGTGGAAATACAAGTGAATTTAGTTTCATGTGGGAATGCTTATACTCCGTGATATCGTATCCTTGTTATATGCTTAACGAAAAGTCATGCATAAGATTAAACAAGAGTAACGACTCGTTCTATTCTCATCAGGTGAGTAGATATTCAGTCACAGAAACGGAGACCAAACAATGAGAGGTTTGCTTGTTGCAACCTGGCGATGTAAGTTTTAAGCACTACTGCTAAAGCCATCGGCTAGTCGACGTAATTCGCAAAGTAGTGATATTATCCTGGATTGTCGGTAATCTGTATAGAGTTTCAACATATTTTGGCACCAGTATTTATAGGGAACTTCACACGCTGACGTAGGAGCAAGTGAACTCTAGTTGTGTGTTCTGAGATAAACCAGGTTAAAATACATCTAAAAATGCTTGTATAACTTTTACGAGAAACCGGATTACCAATTACGGCCGCATCATGTGTATCAGTTTTTCAGACGGATCTTCCAGGTCAGTTTTTAGTCGCCTGCCTGTAGTGCACATGTAAGACGTTTACTGGTTTGAAGCTGTTCCTGGAAGCAAACTATCGTCTTTCTCAAATGGATCATGCTGACTTATACTTCTCTTGCGTATACTAGTCGTCTGGCCGAAGTAACATCAAATAAATGGAACGGGCTGTTTATTTTCACTTTTGGAGTAAACCATATGGAAAACGAGCTCTAGTGAACATACATAGATCATTTACAATATCGTCCAAGCCGTCTGTTATCGTGAATATAATGCTTTCATTACGGCGGTAGAGATATATGCTGGTAATCGAGGCCTTCGTCCAGTTGCGCTGAAGCTTGTTCGCAAATCTACCTGTTGGCAATGAGACGTGAGGGGATCTCATAACCACTGCGCATTTACCTGTTGATAAATTGCTCAGACAGCAGACAAGATAAATGCAGCGCTGAACTATTGCAACTGTAGCCGCCATTCAACTACATTATCTTATATTATGCTGTCTGAAAAAGTTCGTTAAACTGCTTGAACTCTGTTGGTTCACTGTACGCCTATCAGTAAGCACACATTATATTCATAAGTAGCAAACACTGACACTGTCTAAATCAATCTATTAGTGGATAAGATTAATATGACTGTTTCCCCACTGTCCAATCGTAACTGCTTTATTCTCACGTTTTAATAAACATCTATTATTTCACCTTTAAGAATGCAATGACCCCATGTGGGATTTCTCAAAATCACGGAAAACTGAAAGTAAACATTGTGAACTTTTTAGGGACGTTTATTTAAAGTGGGAACACATTAAAACTGTTGGGTGTACCTTCTGTTTGGACTGGCTGACGCACCGCACTCTCTTTACTGCATGGCGCACCGACATTCTGATTCAAGTAGTTCTCAACTAATCGATGGCTGTCGTCAAACGAAATCATTGAACGAGGATGACTAAGCGGCCGATAGTTGGGTATCGCACGTTCATGTACAAGTCGATCCAGTGTCGTGAAGCTGCTATTGAATTCTAAATTGGCGTGTGTACCATTGGTCCATCGTAAGCAACTTTGTTTTGGCTTGGTAAGCGGACGCACTAATTGGTCGTCGGTGGATGTGGCCGACAGGTCAGTAAACTCCCGAGAGCTCTGGTCCGAGGATACAAAAATGCGGAATGAACATGGAAAGTTTCATACATAATAATTCAGTTAGAAAAAGTCTATCGAACAACGTTCTAAAAAGACATTTATCCGGTGACGAATGTAAACAGTGACATCGGAAAGTACTTCATGTGACTGTGCTTCGTCTTCTCAAGTGCATAATACTGGCTTGTGTGCACATAATGCTTTTCATCCTAACAACACCTGCTGAGAATGGATACCTCGAATTTCGAACTATAAAGGACAGTCCGGTGTGTCGTTTATTACAGCATCTATTCAGTGACACTAAATGTCTTCTAAAGCAGGCAAATGCTCCGCATCGATATCTTAACCTGTGGACATCGTACGTTCGCTTCTTTTGTTTCGTTCCGATTTTCTTCCTTGACCGAAATGTTGCCCGTCATAATAGGACCTGAGTTTCAACAGTGACACTGCATTCAAGCTAATGGATATACATGTAAACTGGATTGTGACCTCGAAACACAGAGAGCTATAGAAATAATTCATGTGCCTATTCGCGTTATCTCAAGTTGCCGGAGAGGCAAATTATTCCAGCCAGCGGGATTGGAACAAGCTTGGCAGAAACCAATCTTCCAAAATAGGTTGGTTATACAGAGGTATATGGTTGTAAGCAAATTTTCATTAGGAAAATAAAATGGTGACCGTAAATCTGATTGCGTAGTTACAGTGGCCTAGCTAGAAGCCTCATTTGTTGCTGTAAATATTATAAACATAACCGTTATCAAGCAGCCAATTAGATAGCATTTTCTACCTGTCAGCGTCAGAAACATAATGGCCGAATACTACAAAAAGGCCTACTACTGAGAGATATTGTGATGAGACATGCGGTTAGCAGGATATGGACACAAGTGGTTGTGTGAAAGGCGTAGGATATCACAGATCAGCTGGAATGCGAGCAAACGGAAGGCAACGCATCCACGAAACAGTTTGTTTTCCTATCCCAACGCCGATATATGTAGATAGGTTTTCAGGTCTCGCATATACATACATAACCATAAACGTGTTTCGTCAGCGGAAATTGAACCGACTCACAAAAGGATGTAAGTGGTGATGTTCGCATAGGTACTGTATAGTCTCTACAATTCTAAGAACACTTCAACATTAACCCCTGATTATTGAGCAGTGAGGTGTGGAGTGCCGGAGAGCTGATTTAACTGGATCATGCATGTTTTTACATTATGCCACGGTTATCTGACTGATAATCTTTTTTGTCTAATGAGAGCGAAACTCGAGTCTAGTGCCTCTTTTCGAAAGGGGCCGACTGGAAAGTCTATGGGAATGCGACAGCTGCGATCAATTGTGGGTGATGTTCAATCGGTATGATAGTGTTTTTTGTATAAAACAATGAGAAGGCGCAATTCATGTGATGATCTTCGGAGTAAAAGTTCATACATTCTGATCACACACGGACGTGTAGCTAATTTTAAACGAGTCAAAATTCCACAGAATGGAAGTTATGGCTTAAGGGATTAAACAGACACCAAAAATGAAAATGAAAATTGTGGGAATGCCAACCACCAGGGTAGCCGCAGTGTCAACAAACATTGCTTTTGAACACACAGGGGGGGGACTGTGACGTTCCATGGCCAAAGCCTCAGCAAACTGGAGTATGCGTTTCCGGTTCCTCGGAAAGATCACCGAGAACGCGTCAGAAACTTTGACTGTGTCCTGTTTGTATTATGTGCCTTGCAACGGAAGATGCGGGGTGCTGTCCATCGACATCTATAAAGGCTCCTGGCGTTTCTAACTGCGTCTCCAGCCATTTGGGTACATGCTCCTAGTTACGAGCAGCTAGTTGTCGGTTTATCCTCCCTATGTAGCTTACACTGCAGCTACACTAGTATTTTTATGAACAGTGAGATGTAACAGACGTACACTGTTTGTTCTTAACTGGGGCGACTGGTAGAGTTCTCGTTTATTGTGTTATACACAACTTAGTCTTGGATACAGCCGCTGTTAGACGCTTCCTCGTCATTGTTGACCAGCTGTACCCTAGAAACTGGAGTTCTAAATTGTTGTAAACCCTCCTAAACGATACGCTGGTTCGATCTCGGTAGAGTGGTGCGCTCGATAAAATCGGATTCTCGTCCCGGTAATAATTCACACGAAAATCTCGGTCCCGAATAGTACTGCGACTGTCCCCGTATTCGCTCCCAAGGCAAGCCAAAAGACGCGTTCAAAATAAGAAGCTTTGTTCCGCTACAAAACGTGTGCGGCTAGGGCGACAAGTACAAGGTATTTATAGGGCACGTCATGAATACACATTCCCACCCTATCATGAGAAAGAGTTAGGACCACACGTGTGCATAACGGTATAAAAAGTCTCAACCGATTTGAACAGTTCCGCCAGTTCGGACTGAGTCGAGTGAATTTTTTCTGCTCACGAAGTAGGCGCCCTGGGACGGTCACAGGGTGGGCGCCCTAACATAAATACACTGTCCTCTTCGGTACCGTCGTCACTTCTACAGTTGGAATGACGGTTTTGCTGTACTTTTTAATAAATCGGAGGGGGTACCCGATGACCTGCTGAGTGTTTGTCAGTACGGCTAACTCTAGCTGTCAGTTGTCTTCAGTTCAAATCCTCCGTGCTCTATGGAAAAGCGTCCTGACTAGATTTCTCTTATGCTGCACCGGACAGGAGCTTTTGAAATGCATGTACTGTATAGTCCAAGTAGGTTTCCTGTAGACTGATCCCACTACCGTGCCATCTGGTCTTCGAGTGAATGGAATGTCCAAGTACCGAAGGCAGTCATTCGCTTCGTTCTTTTTTGTCAGTTTTAAGTTTGGATGAGCCTGGTTCAACTTCGAGAATAACGCATTTGATTCACTCGAGCTCTTAAAGATGACTAGAATATCATCTACGTAACGTCTGTACAACACTGGTTTTGAAAGGTTTTCGCATAGTGTGGATTCTACTTTGGCCATGAAGAAATCCGCTAGAAGTGGACCTAACGGACTACCCATTGCAGCCCCGTCCATTTGTCGGAAACTATACGTTTGAAAGTTGAATCTTACATTATGTGTGCATAAAAGAAATAATGATTTCCGTTCGATCATCGGGATAGGGGACGGAGCACTGCTGCTTACAGTAAATTCGCAAATGCCATAAACTGTTTCATGAAGCGGAATGTTAGTAAACAGGGATGTCCCGTCAAATGAACACATCAGTTTATCTCGGACATTTAAACCATCTATACAATTAACAAGTTCAAAACTGTCTTTCAGACCGTACTTACTGAACCGTTTTCTGATTGGTTCCAGCAAATGATAATGTTTTCACAATGGAGGAAAAAAACCTGCTTTCTCGTAGTGCCGCAAGAACAAAATTGGCAGTTGAAAAATACCTATCTAATGACTTAGAGATAACAAAAAATAACGTGTTCCTTATCAAATTATGTTACAGGACAGAGAGTGGAACATTCTAATGGAAAGGACTGGTATCCAAGGTGCTTCAAGGACGTCGGTCTTGTGCAATCCGACGTCGAATTGTAAGTCACTCACCGATCTTAGACACTGTACAAGATATTTAACAACTGGATCCACTACTAACAGAACAGCGAAGAATCTTTCTGTTCTTCTTCTTTTGAATAACATTGCTCATCTGTACATAAAACGTTCGTTTATGATTACAAGCGTTTGTGGTATAGAACAGCCACTGGATATCTGCGTATTCAACAGTTTGGCGCGAATTGTAGGTAAAAAAATTCTGCCGCATGTCAAATTTAGGGGATAGCATTTTCAAACGCGATTTTATTTTCCAGAGATAAAATGTCCAGATTCATATTTGTTTTACATAAACATTTTAGTTAACTTCGTATACATCTAGTTAGACAAATTTAAGGATCTGTCTTTCAATTTGTTATCATCTGAGAAACTTTCATGCAAAAGAATATACACTCAACGGTAGAAAAATGTGTATTGACGACTTCTTGTTGTTTCTCAGTTCGTGTATACAGCAACAGTTCAAAATGCAAAAATCATGAAGGAGCGTCAGGGTTGTTGCTAGAAAAGAGAATATTTCATTAAAGCGCTGTTTAACAGACGCATCCGTCGAAACAATTCGAGCTGGAGAGGGTGAGGAAAATCATTTTGGAATTCGTGGCTACTAAGATTAAAGTTGTAGTGTAGTCGAAATAGAAAAATAAAACCAATTGACATCGATGAGTTATACATTTCAAAAAATAATACGCGATACACTCATGTTTTTTTCTTGCGCTGCAATTATCTGTAGGTGACCCAATCCATGTGGACCGCACCTCAATGCTGCCTTCTCCATTTGATAGAGGCTTCGTTGAAGCAAAAACGTTTTTGTCAAGTTCAGCGATATCCACTTTCGAACAGGGTAATACACGACAGAGTTCAGTACGTATTGTAATAACAGGCATTACTATCATTAACGGTTGACGGTATTTACTTACGGCCTAACCTTCACAGTGATCAACGTCAAACGGCTCCAGCGCACAAACTTTATCACCAGGGACATGCGCAACACCATACACACATCGGTACTCGGACATTAACGAACAAGTCGTGCTGTATGAAGATGAAGGGTTTCTGCCCGCTGAAATCCATCAACTTCATCATTCCGCATATCTAGCAGGTCCATCAGATTACTGTTGATAGCATCGTTCATTCAAAAAGACGCCTCAGCCACCACGTCACCTTGTGTTCTGGTTAGTTTGACATGAGTAGCAATATATTTAGAAGTGTGCTAAATTTGCGAAATTATCGTGGAATATACAGTTGTGTGAGTAATTGAATAAGCAAGGCCTGGTGGCATTTACGCTAATAGTTCAATGAATACATTTCTAGTGGGTCTGTGTAAACATCGTGTAGACTTCACTTTAAACTGCCTCTCGATGAACAGCGTTATTAGTGGTAGGGCAACTAATGACTTACCGATTGCACATTAATCCAAAGAAAACTCTATAAGTACGCTGCGCAACACAAATAATATGCATCCTTAATTAGTGGAATCGATAGGCATCATCACGCAAATGTCACCATTTTACGTGAAGCATGATGAGTTCGATATTCAAAAGGATTGAACATCACCTACAATTGATCGCAGCTGTCGCATTGGAATAGACTGGCCAGTCGGTCCCTTTCGAAAAGAAGCACTAGACTCGAGTTTCGCTCTCATTAGAGCTCATCAGTAGTGCATACCATCGCCACTGCCGGGACTTGAACCACGGACACGCTGTTCATGGGGCAACCACTGCGACATTAACCCCACATTGGGCACGACGGAATTATCGTATGTGAACGCTTAACCACTTTCGCTTGTATGTAATGATCAAGTTGCCCGATCGCCCCGAGAGGGGACATAGTTAGTCTGTTAACTCCAACCGATGAACCCTCGACTAGGAGTTCCTACCATGCGTCCACATATAATAATTCGGTCGTGCCTAATATGGGGTCAATGCCGCAGTGGTCAACAGGGTTGCCTTATGAAAGCGTGGTCGGAGTTGCACTACTAACGAGCTCTCCTGAGAGCGAAACTAGAGTCTATTGCTTCCGCTTTTCGAAAGGATCCCACTGAAAAGTCTATGAAAATGGGAGAGCTACGGTCAATTATGGATGATGGTCAGTCTATATGGTATTGTCGGTTCGCTTTTTAACTAATGTGCACTTGTATATGACTGCGTTTACACACAGTGATTCCTCCAACTCGTTTCGAAATGCAATGGATGGTCACAAAGTGTAACATGCACTCACTTAGGCGAAACAAAATTTGTTCGTAGGATGTACAGTAATATATGCTGTCATATTTCTTATTGTATTCAATTAAAATTATCTAACGAGATGATAATCGTTTAGAGCCTAATCTCAACTATTGTGTTTGATTGGGGTAGGTTCCCAATTTCAGAAGAAAGAATATTAAAGAAACAGAAATGCTTGAATGGGGTGTTTATGATCGTGCAACGACGGACCACTGAAGTTACTTACGACTAACTCACTTACAGAGAAGTAAGAACGTTACAAAGGACTGATCAGAGGCTTATTGGTTGCACTTATCAGCGAGTTACCTGGTTATGCTACCCATACAAACCTACATCAAAAACCGTTTACGTGCATCCATACAACTATTAATAGTTCATATGTCTGCCTTTGAAACTATACCGCTCTGAAAATCAGTTTCCTCAAAACGTATGCTGAGTACCATGGTTACCCTAATCATTATGATAAAATTTGAGACCCTAACTACGTAGGAACATTATTTTTGGAAAAGTAGCAAGCTTGTTTTGTCTGTTCATTTACTTGGTTAAGTTGATGTGTATCCTGTTTTCTTTCTGCCTCGGTCGAGATTAAGTATCCAACCCCATGTGACAAGTACTCCTCCGAATGTAAGCGTCGTCTCTGCAAATTCACTCTGGCTAGAGAGTCGTTCCCATTCCATTCCTGTTCTTGAGTAAAAAATTCCTGCTCCGGATCACTGCTGTACTCCGTTCGAACGTAAGCATCAGGTTCTTCCATTGTCGTCACTTCACATGAGGCAAGCGGGGCCAAACGGGCGTGGTGAACATTGGCATGGGTACTACTGTGATCAGTCGATGAGGATGTTCTTAATAGGCCAGAGGACGTGTTACCTTCCGTATGCTTCTTTTGTTTATTAGCCTGAAATATACAAATCGAAGCCTAGGTGAATCCTGTCATCAAGCGTTTTACAGACGTTCTTTACGTTCAGATAAAGGCCAATTGCGGATGAAAATGACTGAATGGAAAAACGTCGATCACAGTTAACTAATATCGCGCATCATTCCCTATTTTCAGATGAGCGTGTGTCCCTCATCTCATAAACTGCGTATGTCCCTCATTTAATTCATCAATTTTATAACTTGCGATTGGCTAATGTTTTCAGCTTAGTAATATAACTTTGAAGCGAAAAAAATCAAACGAATTAGAGAATACAGTAGTCTGCTGTACATAAAAATCTCAGTTGAAGGAAGAGTACAAATGATTTTGCTTCGGATCAATGCAGGCATTTCTGTAAGCACAACGAGAGATGAATCAACAGCATATTTTGACTTCAGTGTAAAGTAACGTGAGAAGTTAATCGACCAAACGTTATGCTGGATAATTTACGTGCAAGTAAACAAGAGCAGTGTTTCGTTGTCACAATTGTACCACCTAGAAAGTTAGCAACAAATGACAATGAGTTTGACAAAACCATGACAATGCAACCAATTTACAATATTAGCATAAAATCATCTTTGGTTAGACTCAGGAAAAAGAGATTCCCCAGTCGCAATTCCGAGCTAATAACCCCTGTACTGAGACCCGAATATTTTACGTACGTGACCGACAATTTGATGTTGCGTGTGAACGAAACTGTCAAACGTCAATTCCGTACCGTCCACCTTGACGAATGGAATGTGCGACAACAGAATACTCAGCAACTGATAATCTTATGACCGATAGGCGAGCGGTGGTATGCACCCTGTAGAATAGATACACAATTGAATCTTCGCGTGTGGAAACAGTTTAGTTCACTTTATCAATCTCTGTTACGAAAGAAAGTCGCAGCAGATATTTTTATCAGTGAGAGCATGAAAACCGTAAACGAACAGCCTAATTGAATTTGTGGTCGCATCAGACAGTAAGCATCGTGAACAGCAGTTGAGCACTGCCATATTTTGTCGACTGCAAGTTGAAAGTTTACCCCCAAACTTAACAACGAAGGAAGGCAGTGATATAAACAACACAAACATAGAACCACTTTGTATATCAAAGAACCACTTGTGAGGAAGCATTTAAAACAGTAGTGTATATGTAAATGCTAACTTCTGGAACTGACTAACGACCAGTCACTTAACTATACTAGCGGCAATTTAAATCTAGGTCTACATATGTTTCACCTATTGAGATTGGTCTAGTGATATCAAATATACACGATTAGATAACAGCAAGGAAAGGCGCCTTTAGTATAAGTTGTCCGACATACTTTTGTAAAAGTGACATGGCCCTCATTCATGAAGCGCTGCTAATCAAATAGGGAATGGAAAAAAGGAAAAATCATCTCTCATCCAACCAATCAACGTTTAGATGTTAATCGATTGTTCGACTAATCATCGTTGAATATCTCGAATAACTAGGTCACACATTCAAACACGACATAACCACTCACATGTTGACCAAAACTGATCAACATTAGACATCCAGCTAGATGGTTGGAGATGGGTACTTTTATAATCTTGCTAAACGCCTGTTGTAATTTGTCCAGAACAACTAGAGTGAGATGATTGAAACTATATAAGAACTGAGGAGGATCACAAGTGGAAACCTGACAACAGACACCCATTGGAAGTCACAACTTAGGTTCACAGAAGGTTAGTGAAGTCTTCAAATCACGTCTATACTGATCGTGTTGTCAGATCTTCATTCTCATTTCTGTCGTGTGTGATCTATGGTATCCTATCTGCAGAAGCAGCGAGTGATTTGGCAAATTCGCATAGAATTCGTTCATTCAAATGTCCACTGGTTAACTGATCCATCGATATTGGGAAGCTACCGTGTGTATGCGGTAAACCTCATTACATCAAGGTACACAGTTGTGCTCTGTTCGTAAGGCATCTTAGTCAGGTAACAGATACCATCCAACAGTGCATTATGTATAGGGCTATGTCCGACCGTTCCGGCGACACAAGATGGCCAACGTTCAAGCCCTAACTAAACCTTTGCAAGTTGGTTAATTAATGACGTTCATTATTGTGGGCAACTTTGTGGAAATAATCAAAACAGAATACATGCAAGGATAATACAATAGGACAACAGTATAACAGAACAGATTGAGCAAGGATGATTCATCCCCTCTTAAGCAGCAGTTTGTATGGTGACTTTAAAAAGGTGTTTGGGTAAATTCACATTTATCTTTCGCTCATTTTTGACAACATAAAACCACTGCAGGTGAAGCAAATACCACAATCAATAGATCGTTTATCGAATGTTCAAACAATGTAGTTGAAATGTAACATGTTTATATGTGGTTAACTTTCTGTTAGTAAAACTGGACCACATTAGACAGCTTTGTACTTTTTTGACAGGAATAAACTGCGTGGCAAAAACACGATGGATCTGGTTGATACAAATTGGACACAACTCAAAATCATTGGCAGCATTCACATTTCCATAAACATATGAAGACCCTTAATTGAAAGGCAGCGTTCAGATTTAATCCTTCTTCTGTCAGAGATGATCAGTAGTGCACACTCTTGTCACAGCCAGTTCAATGCTTCTCTTCCTGAAAAGAGTTTGCTTAAAGGTCTTCGCGTCTGTAAAAGTACGTAAATGATATCTAGTTTGCATCGTTCAAGCTTCCCTGCTACATAAGAGCAATCGGAGTATCAAATCAAACGCTTTATTGTCAAGGTGATGTTAATTTGGTAAGAATTTCTACTTGAAGTGAGGAAAACTGGAGTTAACAGGCTCGTTGTTGTTTCACCCTCTAAGCGATCGGGCAACCTGAATAGTAATCACGTGCATATGCAGTTGAGGGTTTGTATGTGATAATTCAACCATTGGGTTATCAGATCCGTGGCGCAGTGATCAACACGAATGCCTCATGAAGGTGTGGGTGCAGTTCTTATTTCGGCCATGTCAAGGATACGTGTTAATGCCAACGTATAACAATAGTTATCCTCGATTCCAGTCAGTTTTGAGAGTTGTCTATTTTGTATTATCGAATTACCGGATAGCCTACGTCAGCAATTGTGATTGAATCAAAAAGTATCCCAGAAAGTCGGGAATAACACATTTCCTCACGTAGGCGATGCGTTGACTGTTACATTTTAGGGGGTACACAGCGCATCCTGGGTGCTCTTTTAACGCAGTAAACTTGGTTCGCTCCCACAAATCGTTGCCTTTGTTTCCAATTAAACATAGGTTCTTGTTTTGCTAACCAGTCATTTTATATGTAAGATTTAACCTACCTCTGAAAAACCATACATCGGCAAAAAAAGAAGACATGAAACCAAGGCAAATTAGTATATGCCGGAGTGGTTGTGATATACTGTATTTTTCTGAGTAACGTTCAACGGGGAATAAACCGTCGTCTGTCACCGATTAGCATTTATTGGCCTAGAACCTGGTGTCAGTAGTTCAGTATCGGTGTATACCAGTAACTGAAACATATTGGTTTATAAGGCAACTTTACTGTTCACCTATGAGCAGCAGGTCATTGTGGGTATCAATCACGATCTGGGTCAAATCTTCTGCTTCAGTCACGACATTCTGCTTTGTGGTTTTGTGCTAGTCACCCCTTTTACCACCCGTGTGAGTGAGAAAACGGATCCAATTCGCAATATGCCTCCTTCGAGTATATTAATTGGACACTTGAGATAGCTTACCGTTTCGAATAAGTGCTTAGTTAATTTGCTCGAAATTCTAACTGATTACTTCTCATCAACTTCGGCATCAAGACTTGCGTCGGTTGAATGTCCGAGAAAAACTTGATGGGTTATCTTCCTCACCAACTCCATTGTATGAGAGTTCCGAAAGGAGACATGGAACAGACATTTCGGACCTGAACTCAACACATTGCGTGCTGTGTACGAGAACATCGAAGATCACAACGGATTGATTGTTTAAACCCACACCAAGACAGTAACTTTTGTCGTAATCCAGACCGAAAACAATACCACTTGGGGTAGCGTTTTTGACAGGAAAACGACAGTTTTACATATTCAAGGTTTTATTCTACAATATCTTGAGGCAATTAAGAAGCTTCGATTGATTGCAAACTGGTTTTTCACCTGTAAACCAGTGATTTCTAAACATTTTTACACAAGCATATAGTTAGCTCTTTAAGTGCTACGTCATCGCCACCCCGGTTTGTATGAACTATGTAATCAATAGAAGTATAACACCGTTTACGGCCTACAGTACTTAATATAGTGCAACATAACCCACATACATATTTAATGATCATCGTGAAGGACAGGTCGTTTGCAGTGGCATCAATTTTTCAGCAATAAACTATGGGTCGCCTAATAGAGCTCACATATCGTTTTACAGGGAACTTTTTGAAGGAGTTAGAGCACATAAGACGTGAATAACCGAGTAAAAAAAAGTAAGACGAACCACTACGGCTAGTGAGGAGAAAAGATTGGGATCACCACAAACTCATTCGAAGTCACAGAAAGATGAGTTCTTCTTTTAGTGGACTAAACCATTTATACTACATTACATGAGTTTGATCCATTTCTCCCACCATTATGCTTTACCAAGTGTCAGCTTGTTTCTTTCTGATCAATTTTGACCGAACAGTTTTGCAATATTTTGCGCCATTGTTGTGATCAAA
The DNA here is from genome assembly GCA_014338405.1 of Paragonimus skrjabini miyazakii. Classification (NCBI taxonomy): domain Eukaryota; kingdom Metazoa; phylum Platyhelminthes; class Trematoda; order Plagiorchiida; family Troglotrematidae; genus Paragonimus; species Paragonimus skrjabini miyazakii. Next base: position 207,622 of record JTDE01000193.1, on the reverse strand, counting down.
AGCCAATTTTTATCGGCTAACTAAAGGTTACTTGTTAGAAACAGTTCAACATTTGCCACATATTCGCATGGTGTATATGATTACATAATCCAACATTACGTGTAGATGTGTATAATCTTACGATGGCAGAACTGAGTGCCATTATGGTAATCAGAATAGCGAACATCTACCAAAATTAGTTGAACAGAGGCTAGTGCAAGAACCGAGCAGTTTGACAACGAACAGCCAGAAGAAGCCGGGGTCATCGATCGCGAAACACCATCTGGTTCTACAAACAGTGACCCATTAATAGAAGCAGCTCTGTGTACTTTTCTCAAACGCTTATTGCGGCAGGGAGGTTTGGTTAAAATCAACTAATATCACCTCAATTAATGCGTACAGATGAGATTGTCTCTTAGGTTGATGTTACACAGTTGAAAAATGAACAGGTCTTTAAAGTTGGCATCTTTAAAGTGGATTTCTTGGCCTAACCTTTTTTAAGCCTGCCGTCTTTAGCAAACACCAATAGGGCCACACGAAAAACCGCTTAATTATGGTTTGTGCTATATCACTCCAGCACACAGTTTATGCAAACGTTGCATAATTATTCATTACATTTGTAAACTTATTCAGATGAAGGTCGTTAAACGGACACATTCATCCTCAAACAAAAAACAACACACCTTTGCGTGATAACGGATTTCACGTGCAAACTTATTAAAGTAACTTAGGTCCAATCAAACGTAAAAGAAATCAAACCGGCAGGTCACTAATAAAGATTTCCTGGTTTCTAACATCGAATATGATAATTGGTAACCGTTGAACATTTAAGATATTTCCGGTTTTATAACATTCAAATGTAAGCGTCTTCGGAAGTTCAAAGATTTTCTCACTAACCGCAATCAATTCTTCCAGGTTTGGCAGTTGAAGTGGTGGATCTTCGCGCATGTTAAACAGACTGCCGAAAACTGGCGACCGTGGAATCAGAGGTGGGGGTGTAGGGCATGAAGGTAATTTCTTGGTGCGCTCTTCATATTTGCTTTGTGGGTGAGTTTCCAAATCTAGGTGTGGTGAAGTCTTTTTGCTTGATAGTGTTGACTCACACTGCGTTTGCCCGTACGTTGTCTCTGAATGGGACATTCGTTGCGGTGATGTTGTCTGTGGGTCAGCTGATCGACAATCCGGAAATCCCAAGGTTGACACCGGTCTAGCAGATTGCGTGCTCAAACCATTTTTTTGAGCAATAGACGGAGTCAGATGCTCTTCTTCCTCGTCTACCTCAGAGTCTGGATTGTCGCTCTTCGACTGACTATCGTCTATGCGCGAGTGCCTCTCTTCTAGCACCGGTAAACGACCCACATAAGATGTATCTGAGTAGCGAGTGCCACCCGATTCATAAGGTATTTGCGAATCGACAGAACTGTGAACGTTGGACGAGAAAATCAAATTTTATATTGTGCACTCCAAAATTTAATGACACTAAACATATACCAAAGTTTTCATCATGGAACAGTAAACTTTAAAAATGCCTATATCGATTACCGAACAGTATCATACGACTCATCACAATTGTATAAGTTAACAAGCATACATTTCAGGAGTAACTTTTCAAGTTCAAGTTTACATGTGCGAATTAAGCTCAACTAGAATCCATATTTGTGTGTACGTAATCACACAATTTTGTAGGTTTAAATCACACGCTATTGCTGAAAAATCGTAAAATAACTGCTACGATGAACCGAAACTGCACCGTCTCAATCAAAGTGACACCCTAGTCTAAATTACAGGCGAACCTTCTAAAATGTGGATTTTACAACTATCATTTGATGATACGAGCACAGTTTACCTTACGCTGGTGTACTTTCACTTGATCACATCCTCAGTATTTTACGCCTACTATTCGGTTATCGATCGCAACTGCTCTTACCTTGAGTATATTTCATTTTGAATTATAAAGTACTCAGAAGGGTAGGCTCAGATGGCTGACAAAATTAATATTTTGATGTTCACTGAGCTGCACACCAGCAGTCAATATATAGGGAAGCACACTGGAAAATCTAAATTTGTAGTGCAGATTTCGATTGCCACTCCAGGTGAACATTGTGAAGATCAGTGAAGCGATCGCTGATGGACCGCTGAAACTACACTCGACGTAGACTATTTCAAAAAGCCTTCAATATCATTTTGAGTGTAACTGACCACGGAAAATAGCTGGACATCGTGCGTTCTAGAGTCTGCGTTACTGACGGGTGGAAACTAAGCATCAACTGAATGGATACACCTCAGACACAAAAAGTATATAGATGAATATTACAGGGCTCGTATGTGCTTGAAAATGTTCCATTAAGAAAGATGTTTGTCATCAGTTTCTCTCGTCAACGCAAATAAGGCTGTTCGAAGTGGAAACACTGTGTAGAGTCACGTTTGCTCATCCTGCACTATCTTCATTGGACAGACTGTGGATCTGGTACTGGACATTTCAATAAGTACGTTTTGCAGTAGTTATACTGCCATATTAGTAAAATTGTTTACATCATCCTGATATGCACCAGTGTGAAATTCATTCGTTCCACTGTTTTATCGCCATGTGCTAAGCCTATATAGCTGAATGTTTTATGTAATCGACTGATGAATGTAAACTGAATGTTTGCCGCTCATAGTTTGAATGACAAAAACGTGTCTTATTCAGCGCGACGTAGCTTGAACAATTTGACCCTTTCAGATATAAGACAGCTCTAGAAAATTCCAGGTCCGTTTGGCCAAAGATAACTGTGAGGAAACAAATGGAATTATGCGCGGAAATTGAAACAGACTAATGTCAACCACGACATATACTTTACAAATTCACATGCACTCCTTAATCAATGGCACAAAGAAGTGATTTTTTGAACTGGTCAACTAAAGTGAAGGTCACTGACTGCACACTATGCGTCATATCTAACTAAGAAGTATGATAAGTTATACCACAGGACAATATTGTTTTAATACACGGATTTGATTTCTTCAAATGTTAAAAAATATTGTATCTTTCAAGTAACACCTACTTTGTGATTGCGTGTGGACACAAATTATTTACCTCAATTCGATAGCAAAATACGCAAAATAAGCCTTTATTTGTTTAAATTTATAAACCGTAACTGGGGTATAATGAGGGATTTCCAAGTGACTCAGTATATAAGCATTGAGTGTATTTCCAGAGCATTCTCGACAAGCGATTTAGAGATGCACTTAGTTTACTTCTCATCAATTTGTAGTAGCTCACTCAAACTCATGTCACAAATCTAATGATGAATTGAACACGCTAAAGGATAAATTTTACTGTCAAACTTCACACATCAATTTCAATCAAGGGTGTGTACTGTACAATTTTGGCGATCAACATGATATGAATGAATTAGCATTATTGTGAGCTATATGCGTTGCATGGTCAGTCACATGAAATGGTAAAACTCAAAAGCTCAACCCAATCCATTAATACATTAGTTTCTGTAAGACGACAGGAAAAAATGTAATGCAAGCAATTGAGTGATTGTCCCTGGTTTCCGTTCGATTGCATTGTGCTTTTGAAAGATCTTCAACGGTCCTTAAATAGCAAAGAAAAACTTCAAACCATTCCTTGATGACAATATCACTGAAGCATGAAAGGGTTAAATTTATTGCTTTGGCTGTTTTATGGGAATCAACAGGTGTAAATGAGTTTCGACCCATCCTTAAATGACCAAGCTACGATTCATTTGGCGTGATGTGATCAAAAGTCCATCATTTCGGAAAGTGTTGAGCAAAGACAGTATTAAGTCGGTGTGAATAAACACAGTCCACCTTAATTTGCCAGTTTATACTAGTTAGACCACAAAAGCTTATTACAAAAATTATAGCAGTCTACAAGTATCAAACATTCGAAGACCGGTTTCATTCATAATTCAGAGAGATTGTGGAAATCGTTCGCTTACGAACCGACTTTCGGTCATCAGTTCCATATAACTTACTATTGACAGGGGATACGAACACACATAATTGATATGCAAACCAAACTGGGATGTGTCCATAAACACTGTTGGAATGTGAACAGACTATACAGGAGGTTCATACATGTGCTTACTCAAAACCAACAAGATCGGTGGCCTGCTGGCAACAGTATCGGTTCGTAATGCGAAACGTAGCCATTTCGCTTCCAGTTCGGACTTTACTTACCTGATTAGTCCAAACCAGCAAGTCAGCCGGTCCTGACATGTAAGTTTGAGGTATGTACACGAAACAGTATGAAGATGACGCTGTGTTCGTTGAGTTAATCATCAAGAAACCATCATTGCTCAGTGATATTAGGCGATATTTCACAGTTTTGACTCGTTAGTCTTTCCAAATATTTTTCACTCATCAACAAGGTGTTCTTCCCTGCCCATATCAGTTTTAAGATAGGTGGTTCTTCTTGTGCTGTCAAAAGACCAACTGAGACTATCTGGTTTCTATAAGCCTAACGAACCCAAACTGTACTGATGCATCTTTAATTGTTCGACAGTATCTGGTAATCGATCGATTGATCAATCATTAACCAACTCATACATGAGGACTTTCTAAGAGAATGTACTAAAATGTTGCAAATTTTTATGGCCAGTTATTTTCGGTGTGTGACTTGATTATTCCGTATGTAACCAATGTGGTATCTGGTAGGCTAATACCACTTTGTTCGTGTTTGAATTGCACATTGCTAATTTTCTTGAGCCCGTACGTAGTACATACGTTCGCCATGTTAAAGGTCCATGCGGTTTGACTTGAAATGCAACAGTGGTGATATCCACTCACTTGAAATGGGACACTGTACTAAGTTGTGTCGACTGCCGACTGTGTGCTTGTTGTCGCTGCTGTTGTTCTTGTTGCAGTTGCAGTTGTTGTTGTTGTTGATGTTGTTGTTGTAACGCCAAGCTTGCTGCACCTTCGACCTCAGGATTGGCCAATACTTGTTGCAGTGCCCAAATGACTGTCAGACCAGTGGTGAAGACGCGATAAGTAAGCAGAAATGTGTTGAGGAAATCGATGGACAGGAAACGGGCATCCGTGAGTCGATCAAGCAAGCGATCAACCGTTGCATGCCTTATCTGTTTTCAGGTGCGGAAATGAGTGTAAGTAGGAATAACCTTGAAGTATTATGCTCAAAGATGTATGAAATAGATCACATGCTTTTACGGAATGACTTTATCTTACTACTTATACAATTGTTGGTTTTGCGAAAGGAACCTCTAATTTAATTATGTGCGCACGGTGGTGGTGGTTCTCACCATCGGTATTTTCTGCGTTAGTGCGTTCCATTTCATTCGGCTATAACTGAAACACTGTCACAATTATCGACACAGAGAAAGCTACCGTTTACATTGAAGCCTTTGCTTTCCTCGGTACTGTGATACATTCACACGCGACAGATATCCTAGACTCAAATCAAAGTAATTACTCATTCTAATGAAAATTAACTCTCGGTAATACAATACGGTTGCTGTAAAATAACAAACTAGTAGATCTGTATTCATCAGTGAATAGGTCAACCCTAAATGACAGTCATCGCAGCTACACTCCTAAATGTCTACAATAGTTCAATGATGATGGTGCTAGCTCAGGATTCGAAGGAAGGACAAAACTATTTCTACGTTTTTCTTAATGGAGTGATTTTCTTACTTGTGAGTATGAGTAGCATTCCCCAAGTGGGTGTAACCTTCGCCCAACGTATGACAACACTGATTTTTCACACCAGAAAGGTTTCACGTGTTTGATATCAAACGTAGAAGCAGAGACTATTTGGCAAATTAATTGTAGCTGACTACTTCACGTGTAATGTCCTTAAACAGGTAAATGTGGTTCATTCGGTGCTATCACCGAATATCATGTAAACCAATTTTGTCAAACTCTGGTTCTTTCCGTGCCTGAAGGGAACAGACGAATCAATGATGTCAACTGCAACAATTTGCAATAGTTGGCTGCGTCTTGAAAGCATTTCAGATGTAAACTAGAAAACACAATATTAAAAAATGTTATTTTCATTTCACATCAAGACGAAATAAATATTTACCTGCGGCACCTTGCACGAATTCAGAGTGTGACTGAATTTAATATCCACATCATCTTTGAACAATCGAGGATCAGAGCTAAAAACAGAAGCGCAATGTTGATGATGATGATGATGATAATGGTAAACTTCTTGATATTTTTTAAGAACAAAATCACTTTCCACTTATTTTTAGACCTATCTCCATATTCATGCCAAGAACCTAATGACTGCAACGCTGTTTTGTCATGCTCGCGATGTGACGGAATTCATACACGACTCACATCAAAAATTTGATCTGTAGTGGAAGTTCAGAGATTTAGATTATTCTAACTGTTGATTCAAACCGTGAACACTTGGTTCAATGAAAACAGCGCCTTGACCTGATTGAGAATTCTTGTTCACACGCTTATCCATCTGATGGAATAAAACTATTCTGTTCTTTATTTTGTCGAAATAATCGGCAGGCTGAACGCTATTCATACGAGATTGTGGTTGAACGTTTGAGTTTGATTTTTTTGGTCACGCCTAGTGTGAGCAAACTGGCGTTGTGGTTGATGAGCCTGTCTCACAAATTCAAAGATCGGACTACAAACTTCGATCCGGACAACGATATGCATTACTGATGGGCTCTAATGAGAGCAAAACTCGTATCTAACGTTTCTATTCGAAACGAACTAGCCGAAAAGCCTATACGAATGCGAAGGCTGTAATCAAGTGTGAGTGTTAGTCAATTTGACAAAAGCCGATCCTTTTTCTCTACACTGCTAAACTCAATGTGGTTTGTTGTGAACAAGTGTAAATCCATGCACAATAGCCTCCGTGGTTGTGCTGATTGCTAACCTGACGACAACAAAATAGCAGCCTCTGTACATGAACGAGATCTAAAAGCTCTACTGACATACAGTTTAAGTTCGTCTACAAATTAGACAGTGTCGGCTGAACTAACACCAAATAAGTACGGTTAAGGAGGAATTTCTGGAACACTACCGTAAAGCTCCATTCACCTTGGTCAACTGCATAATCCGCACATACCTGGGAACGGACACGGGCTCATTCCACTTATCCCGAAAGGGATTTAGCGTTCATTCAGTGTTCAACGTTCGGAGATATGGGAATAAGGAAAATGTCCTTTCAAGAGCGTTCGGCTACATTGCGTTCAGTAGACATCTGACAAGTTAGCTAGTTCTCATTCACAGACTTTGCATGCTAGGGACACTCATTTAGGTAAACAAAGCTGAAATCTAGGTGATCGCCTTTTGAAAACGGATTACAAAATGGACTGGCTTGTATATAGGCAGAACTTCTTTACATTTTTAATCCACACTTATTGGAATACAGGCCAACCACTGTGGTCAAGACTTGATCGACTAAGACTTTAAAACCTTGCACGATCGGTGTATGTGCACGTGACAGTGTACTCTACTAGGTTCCGGATCATCTTTGTAACCTATTCCTATAATTTCTCCGTTGGCTTCACTGTTCGAGTAGGATACGGCAACATATCAGACGCTTTTCTCTAACACCCTGTCCTTCACATCTATTCACCTTTTTCATATATTTCTAAACCGTTTAACGTAAGTTCTTTCCAGGTCAATACAGCGTCAGGTGCTCGTAAACAAAGGTGACAGAAGCAGCAGAGGAGACCGACTGATGAAGATGCAAACCACTTGAAGACAAAGGAGCAAATGGTTGTCGAGCCAAGTCGGTCTAGATACAGACTGATTTACTGTATCAGGACCAAGACTTGGATCTGCTGAATCTTCAAATACAGTCGAAGACAGGGTTCTACTTGTCTTCACCCCTCAGTAATTAACACGCTTGCTATGATGTTTACTTACATTAGGTTGTCACTGCCTAATAGGGAGGCTGGTTTTACGCTCGCTTAGTCTGCTAGAGGCAACCATGTCCTGACAGTCTACAGCTGGATTAGGTGACGGGAAAATGAATCTTAGTACGAAATTTCTAAGTTTCACCTTTAGAAGCCTCCTGGCTCAGCTGCTAGAACACATTCTGAGACGTGCATATACTTTGCACCGCTAGCTTGAATGCATTCGAAGCGGTGTACAATTACACTCTGATCGCTTCACAAAATAATAAATCTGTTGTAAAACTTGTTCGAAAAGCAGTCTGATCGGACAGCAAGTTCAAAGTACAGAAATGACATGCCAAACCGGTTTCGTACACAGTATGACCTCGGGAACAATGGAAAGCTACGGAGATCGAAATAGAGTTATTGTTAGCATTTCTGGTTCTGCAAAGTGAATCGGAGTACACAGTTTTACAACTTTACTACTCATCTGCCTTGATGTTTTAATAAACATGGACGTACTGCTACCTAAGAACTGATGGTTGTTTGTTGCCAGCTCCTTTACCATGTTTTCCTGGATTCATGAAACAAATGAATGAAGAATCAGGTTTTGGAGAATTGTAAACAACACATGGTTCCTGAAAAAATGAGCAGAATAAGCAGTGAGACATTACTTTAATCCGTGCGTAACAACATGGATTACCTAGTGCTCAGTCGTACTTATCTGTCTACCACAACTGGCTTCATATTTGTTAGGACTTCCCTAATGAAGTACTGTTGCATAATTGATTACGCAACCGGTAGCTCATAATGACTTAAGCGGTAAACTTTCACATCGTTCCTGCTCGTCGGCGCTTCGTACATATTTACAGATGACTGTTATTCTCAAAGCCATTGCCGACTGTCATGTGAACTCCTGACTGGACTGTATAGCTCTAACCTCGAGAATCACATTCAAGTCGTGTTAAACATAGCAAATGGTATAGAAAAATTACTTGCACAAGCTCATCTAATGGGCCAAAGGCAAGTATACATGCAGACAAAATAAAACAAAAAAAGGAGAGGCATGTCGAATGATGCAAGCCGGCGTTATTTAAATTGTTTGACACATACTGGTTTGCTACAAAATAACCATAATAATGAGAGCAGAAGTGAAGATATTCCTAAAAAATAGTTTGAATACTAAATTTATCTACAAGGAAGAAGCATATTGGAGAAATACGAAATGCGGATGGTAGTGAATGCTCAGAAAACAGTAGGTGAAGCAATAAGTCACAAGAAATAGTAAAGGAATCGAACCGAAATCGATCAGATGAAAAGATACTGCTGTTTTACATTAACAGGAGAGAGGGCGATGTGCAAGGCCAAAACAATCGACATGGAAACTTAAAAACAAGTTAACGAGTGGGAGGGAATGAAATTATGAACAAAAGACCTAAGTACATGTAAGGGTTTATGAAATTATTAAAGGCACATCCATTCAGACCAGAAGTAGAATTGTAATGCAACAATGTCTGATTGCAAAGGATGTTGACGTGTGTTGAAAACCTATGTGGATATAACACTAGTGAATAAGCGGCTACGGTTTGATGAGGAAAACAATCACATTGTGATCTTTTGAGAACTTACGTTTACATCTCTGATGGATGACCAACACACAAGTCTAACATTAGTATCTTAACGAGGTAGACGACATGTGATACGATAAATGGGTGAAATGTGGTCAACTACTGCAATAGACTAATTAAGTTACAAATGAACATAACACAAGTTTCATAGGAACCTATGAATTAGTTCTAGTTCAAACCGAAACAGTGGTGCATCCGCCCACTCCATCAGAGAAGGGCGACTATTCATGAAACCCATAGCACAATTTGAGTTACAATACAGTTTATGTACACAAAACCCAACAGGTGATTACGAATGAAACATTAGGCACATTCTATTCAGAATGGTATAACTCACAGAAGACAATCTCCTGGTTTTAAGGATCACAATGATTGTTATCGTCATTCTCGTTAAACTAAGACTGTTGTTGTCCAAAATATTTCGAGATACATTAACTCATTTGTATTACCAATATGCTCACGAAAAATCTAACCCCAGGAAAACCGTACGGCTACTGAGACTAGCATCTACAGTGTAAGAAGTACACAGGAGTATGCGACAGAAATGACATCAATGTGTTTCGTTGATTAGCTTATAGTATGGTTCCCAAAATCAATAGGCTAGTATTATTCTAGTCCTGTTTCGTGGTAGTTTATCTCTGTTGTTAATGTGTACAGACCGAATTAGTTTCTGGGGTAGATCTTAAGTCTTTGCACTTGACAGATACCTACCAAACAAAACCATACATGTTCCTACAGTTTTGATTAATACTACTGGATCAGAGTTATCTTCTAAGTGTTAAAGATCGCAGCAATTTGGTGCTCAATCCCGTTCTTACATGATATCCCTCCTCGAACCACTTAACCTGACACCTTTTACACGGTTATTTAGTGTAGCATATCCAGCTACTGGAGTAGTTTGTGGTCGCAGAGTGAGGTTGCCTCTGCTTCGTGAAACTTACGGCACATTACCCATAACGAAACTTTTGCTTCCAAGCATCACACCCGTTTAAACTTTTATCCTTCTTGATCCAATGTTTCTGACTGATTTCTTACTGGCTTTGACGTATATCTCCGCTAAACCCAGAATTTTTGTTGTTTTCGCCTGATTGGTGTTTGAATTGGACATAACAGACCACTAAAAATCAGAATTGAACTGTCTCGTAATTACTATTTAGTTTTTAATAAACCTAATGATTTAAACTGACGACTGTATAAACGGAAGACATGAATTGATGGTAAGCAGCTTGATCTGTACAGTTACTCACGGATATTACATATGGGTGGATGGACATCAAAAATCTTACTAGCAGTGAGGTAAATAATAGTAGACATGCCTTTTCCTGTTATTTGAGGGATGATATCAGTTTTCAAGCGGTCAGCAAATCCATTCTGTAGGGTATACCATTGCTATTTAATCAATGACAAGCTGCGCATATTTCTAGAGCGACTTTGATTACTTACTGACTGCTGGACTTTCAGCAAATAACGTACTGTGAAGGTAACAAGCAAATTCCAAAAAAGTTGGATTCGTATGAGTCAATTTGAATGCAAAATGTATGGTACAGTTCCACGATATCAGAAGACGGAGTTTCCTTAGATAGACCAACAAGAGCAAGACGATGTACCGCTATTTCTCTAACAACATTAAAGTGATATGTTCCATTCTGTTTGTTGTTGAAATAAATGTTACTCCAGATTAGTGCTCAGGTTTAAGTGTAAGTTCTGATAGTTTGATTGAGTCGTTTAAATTTATAGAATAAAAATTTGACAACACAGGTAAAAGAGTTTCCCATGAACAGCGAATGTTTGAATAGTCTTTCAGGTGTAAAAAAAGATGATGAACAGTGCACTATTGTGGTATGCAAGTTACAACAACGCAAATCGTTTACAAGAGAACAGTTCTGTTACTTACATTCACGAGCAGGGCCGTGAAAGAACGAGACCTAATGTATACTACTAGAAGAACAGGAAGGAAACCGTACAGCTAGTGTGAACTAGCTGATAGTGACTGTTCACTAGCAAAAAAATATTATGTATTTTGTCCGACGGTTAAGTCAAGAATACTTTAACTGAGGGTCTTCAACCAGCCAGTTGCAAGTAGTCTGTCCTAGCCGTTTGTTACATGGAGGTCCTGATAAAAATCTAGAGATTGATAGCTCAGCTGGCAGAGTACATACAGGCTAAATACATGTGGCTCCTTTCACCAGTTCGAATAAAGTCCAAGCTTGCAATAGACATAACTTAGATCTCTTCAGATCCACTTAAGTGTATCTAACGAAACCAGGAGTTCAAAAATTGACTTTGAAAAATAGTTCAACTTATGAAACTAGCTCTAGGTTGGTGCAAACTTGAGGATATGTAGACTTGTGATAAAGGTCACTAGCGTCTCCTCTATGAAAGGACAACTGATGATCAATGTGCCTTGTGGGAGACATAAACCTACAATTCACGTGTCTACACTCTTTGGTCATGTTCACTTTACTTTACTAGCTAATATCTTTCCAGGGATTGCAAGCACAGAAGTACAGGTGTTGTGTTAAATCTAGATTGGGAGTTGCAGACTAAATAGTTTTTCCCAGGTCAGAAGTACTCCTAATTAGGGAGTACGTACATCACTGTTTCACCTGAAGTGCACTTGGGAAACAAGATAAAACATTCTGTACTCGAATTATTGTCTGCTCGTCCTAGCAACTGTTGACAGACTATATCATTTTTACGAATGGATCGAAGTAAATAAGACTGCCCGATGCGATAGAAACAGTAATGTAAGCTAATGTAAGCTCGCGTTTTCCGATTGAAAAAGAAATCGATATAATTGTAAGGCAGTTGACATGTACAGCCAAGCTTATATTCTGCAAATCAGTCTTGCTCTAGTCTGTTTGATGTTATTAGCTGGAAAAACGATTCGACCCCATGGGCAAGTGGATAAATAATACTCACCGTATTGATTGGGGCATCGCTACTGAGGACACATCGGATTGGGCCGAATTTAAAATGTCGCCATAATGAAGCTGTTCAATGCACTGTGCGTGTGTGGAATAGGCGCGTGTGCACATGTGCAAGCGGTAGCCGTTTTGATAGAGTAAGATTGACAGGTAGGCGTGCGTCCGTACAGCGCGTGTTAGATAGACAGGCACAAGACGAGATGGCCAGACAGACGAACCGGCAAGCGTTGAGTGGCCAAAAGGGGAGCACGGAAAAGCAGAAACAGTTTCCGTTGGGACGATCATTACGCAACAGTAACAATGCACAGTCTTCAGGCAAACCGTTTTTCGGAAAACACAAGTTCAATTTCTGCTATTAATACCCTAAGCAATGGCCAACAGCAAGGTGCCAGTATTGGACCATTTTTTAAAATGGTAAACCATCTAGTTTACGTGACGAATCTGAAAACAAGTCAGACGATGATCCCAAAATGTCCATTCTTGTATAGATGAGCAATGTACACTCAGTTTCGTTTATATCTGATTATTTAAAGTCAAGCCAAGAAAACCCAGGTGCAACTGACAATGTATGTTCATCACAGCTGAAAGGACACAACCCAATGGACTGTAGTCGGCACTTATTTTCAACCTGTATTTTTCCTTCCCTTTCGGGGCAAGAACCAAGCTCGAAAGTGATAGCACGAAAGTCAAGCTATTAGTCAATGTAGGGTTATGAGGTAGACGGGAAATGGGCAGTAATCTTGTTAACTGAAGTTGATGGTTTTGGTGTTCAACCTACTTGATCAGATCGATGTTTAACCTGGTAACTATTATCGCAACATGGTAATTTTCAATCGATTGCGATTTAAAAACCAGTGTGGTAGCCATTTTGAAAAGCTCCTTGCCGACAGTCAAATTGGATAGGCGAGTTTACAAGGACAAGTCAGTGCCAGGTCACACAGCATTACGGAAAGGGAAACGCTTTATTTGTCCACCCTGTTTGGGCCGAAGGTTTAGTAACACCAGAAAAGCTCGCCAGGAGAACAAATAATTATAGAACACAATTTCAATAGGTGGATATCCAACAGTTGACATCGACAGATGCAGACCCCAACTTAAATTAGAATGTGGCATCCGGTGGCTCTTTCAGTTTGGTAATGTGAAAAATGTACTAAAAATGAATTTGACAAACATAGATTACCTTATATTTAATGGAAAACTACTGCTCTTAGGTATCTTTGGCACTCAGATTTTGTCCTCATCCTTTCAAGTATCAACCTCTTTGTGTGCTGACCCACACAGTACCTATGATTTGTCACACTGCTAGTTGGCCAGGGACGTCAACGGAACAGTTGAAGCGGCTGCATTACCGTATTATCGAGGACAACTCGATTTGAAACAGAATGAATGTGGAATTTAATGGAATGAAACAACGCGGGCTGGTTGTATGAGCACATTCACAATAATTGGCAGCTGCCATTAAGTAATACCTGACAAGCTGACACACGGAAGTCAAACGAGGTGAAAGAATCGACGAGTTCGCAACGCAAAATTGATTATAGAAGGAATTCACTCGAAGATACCCAATGAAGCCATGAGAACCACAAACTAGTGAACAATACTTGTTTTCTGTGTCTGATCAGCAGGCTAATGATAACACAATAAATATGAAAACAGTAGCTGGAGTGAGTCGGAAAGTGATCAATAGAGGTTATGGACAGCGTGTTTGTTATCAGTTACGCAAACAATGTTCCAAATCGTGGGCTTCATTGATTGTGGGCCAGGGGAGATTGTGTCCGCACAAACTCCTTCTGAGCACAGAGGTCTGGGTGGCGTAATCGGATACTAATGGCCACGGAAACGGTCAACAATCCGAATCTCACCATTTTTGATCTATTCCTTGGCACTCGGTAGACAATTTGAAAAGCGTCCTTCTTACTGACAGAATAATTAGAGTCAGTCAAATGAGCAACAGTCGCGCTTGAAATCGTTTTAACCACACCACTGTTTAACCATGCAGGATGATGTTCGCGCCTTGTAGTACGACCAATGTATGGTGCTCGACACGAGCAAACGAATGAGTACACACAATAGCTGGTTGTAGAACATGAAAGTTTGTCTTTGAGTTGTGACATGATAATGAGTGTTGAACTGAAACTCACGCACAGTTGAGCGGCAAGATAGGTTGTTTCGAACGGACTTTTTGAGCATTCTTGAGATGACTTCGGCCATGGGATCACCCTTGAGAGGAAAATTGATAAACGCAAGTTTCTTATTCACAGAAGGCCACTTAAGTTTTGACTCTACTGCCTGCATCGCCTTTTGAATGGAACACATTGGGTAGCCA
>JTDE01000193.1:177367-192506 GCA_014338405.1 Paragonimus skrjabini miyazakii | reverse complement strand
TGGCTACCCAATGTGTTCCATTCAAAAGGCGATGCAGGCAGTAGAGTCAAAACTTAAGTGGCCTTCTGTGAATAAGAAACTTGCGTTTATCAATTTTCCTCTCAAGGGTGATCCCATGGCCGAAGTCATCTCAAGAATGCTCAAAAAGTCCGTTCGAAACAACCTATCTTGCCGCTCAACTGTGCGTGAGTTTCAGTTCAACACTCATTATCATGTCACAACTCAAAGACAAACTTTCATGTTCTACAACCAGCTATTGTGTGTACTCATTCGTTTGCTCGTGTCGAGCACCATACATTGGTCGTACTACAAAGCGATTGTCTGACAGAGTGCGTCAACCTCATCCTGCATGGTTAAACAGTGGTGTGGTTAAAACGATTTCAAGCACGACTGTTGCTCATTTGACTGACTCTAATTATTCTGTCAGTAAGAAGGACGCTTTTCAAATTGTCTACCGAGTGCCAAGGAATAGATCAAAAATGGTGAGATTCGGATTGTTGACCGTTTCCGTGGCCATTAGTATCCGATTACGCCACCCAGACCTCTGTGCTCAGAAGGAGTTTGTGCGGACACAATCTCCCCTGGCCCACAATCAATGAAGCCCACGATTTGGAACATTGTTTGCGTAACTGATAACAAACACGCTGTCCATAACCTCTATTGATCACTTTCCGACTCACTCCAGCTACTGTCTTCATATAAAAGAAATGACAGAGAAGTGTTTAACATATCAGGCTACACATTCCTCACTCTGGATTACAATTTCCTTATTCACATAACCCTTCCAAGTGGCCATTTTTAACGAAACTCCAAGCTCGACTTTCTTTCAATAGTGCATATTCCGGTCCTGGTTGAAGTGAGAACTCCGGAAGTTGTGCTTGTAAGGAACCCATGTTGACATCTGCGTTGCTGACCTCATGTTAGGCACGACCAAACTAACTTATCTGAGCATTCAAATCCATTGACTGATCGTCTCAGTCGTAATCAAAACTTGTCAACTCCAGTCGTTTAGCTAAGAACAAAAATTCGCAGCTGAATCGAAACGGTATGGTTAATTCGTTCTGCTGATCAATGTTCTTCATTACTACTTAATACTCTTGGATATTTTTACGGAATATTTATATTGAATTACCGTTGTCAAGTCCAACGGCAAGTATTCAGGGTGGATTTGACAAGCGCTTTATATTGTGAGAAATATATCATTTTGCCGTTTTGTCGGCCACAACTACCGTCATTATTCTACATGATCAGTTGACCATATGGTCGTTTAAATGATAATTTGCTGATAAATTTTATCGTGTGGGAAACCCACAAAGGTAATCTATTGATACGTTTTTATTTTTACTAGTGTAGTGAGGATGAATGACCATGTTATCCTACTTACTAATCGCTTTTCGTCAGTAGTGGGGCCACAGCATATATTTTGACATTGAGGTATTCGCAGGAAAAATACCAGAAGGAACATGGGAATGCAGCATCACATGAAATGGTTTATGGTGCTTAAGAGAACGTAGAGGAACTGAGCATTGACGTCTGTGGCTACCATGACGTGCTGGGCCCAGTACCGTGCGCAGATGAGTGCTTTTATTTGTAGTCTAGTTGAAACGCATAACCCATGTGCTGTTTTCCTGAACAAACACTCCTTATGCCATCCGCGTTCTTGGCTCACAAAACTTGTAGCTAGTGGGTGATTTGAGTCAACCTAGATTAAACACCATTCATAGTCGATTGCGGCTGTCGTATTCTCATAGAATTTCTAATCAGCGCATTTTGAAAAGATGCACTAGACCTGAGTTTTGCTCCAGTTAGAGCCCATCCGTAAGGCATATCTTTGCCACGGCTTAGACTCGAACTCTGACCACGCTTTCGTGAGGTAACCGTGTTGTCATTTACGCCACTGTTTTATCTTGGAAATGAGTGACTTAGCACACGCAAACGTTCAGCCACGTTCACTTGCTAGCAACGATCAGATTATTCGATCGTCTCAACAAGACGCACAATAAATTCGCTGTTGATATTTCTATTTTTCAAATCATGAGTTTAGATTGTCACTGATTCGAAAGAAGATGACAAGAAAACGACAGATGTCAGATGAGTGGTACACGGGCGATTCTTAGTGTTCTGAAAGAAGTAATGGAATAAGAAGTAGGCATTAATGCACCGACTATCTGTGTAAAAATATAAAATTTTGCCAATGTGAAGGTAAAGTAACAACGTCGTTAAAGATACTTCTAGCGACCGCGAACCATAACTGTAGTCGAAGATACTTACGGGCTTAGCACACAAATTAGAAATGATCCAAATGAAAAACGAACGACGAGTTCTTTTAACTGTACGAGTGGAGTGGTGTGCATATACTTACAAAAAAGCAAATATTTTGACAGAGGTTATCTTCAGACGAACGCCTTCCATTTTCATTCTCGTACTCATCGATAACCGCCTGCAGATAAGGAAACTCAGGCGTCCGTATTTGGTTTCTCCTTTGAACACCAGTGTTCCGGTATCGATTAGACAACAGCATCTAGCCCCGTGGCATGCGTCAGCATTACAACTCCAGAAGATAACTTTCAGTATAGATTTGCCATTTACCAGAATAAATATTTTTCGGTTAACCTGATCAACGGTGAGGTATTACGTTTACGGTAACTTTGCAGGCCGCAGTACGATCCATTCCTAGAAGAACCAGTGGATGAGAGTTGATCTGGATAGTCGAATTTAAGTAAAAATCTAGGCTACTGGTCAGTTAACAGGTGTGTTAGTCATTTCCATGTCCAGCCGAGGTATACTACTTCACCGGAATAAGTACATATAAATGATATCTGAACGGATAGCCTGTCCTTTTTAGAGACCAGAGAAATGGGGATATGATGGCATGGATGCGGAGTTAGGCTGTAACAAATCTTGTTGACCGATCACAAACCTGTGAGTCTCTACAACAAATCTAGTCAATATATTGATGTAACTCTGTCGTTTTTCTACATACCGGCACCAGACCGGATACGATTAACGGGAAGCACTTTCGCCCATATTTATCTTCATTCCAGGTGCCAGACTTTAGGTCACCTTAGAGAGCAAACAGCCACAGCTAGGACGAATTCATGTTGGTTGAGTAATTAGTTCATGCAATAATCAGGTGTCCGGTCAGGAGGGACGGATTTTTCGCAAGAGAATCGATTAAATGAAAGTCGATGAAATTAAATAAAGGTGACAGCAAGACAATCAAAACCCAAATGACTGCGACCATTTATGGTGTATATCAGTTTCAAGTTTTCATGGATGGACATTCCACGGCGTGTGTCAGAGACCACCCTGACTGATTTTATCTGAACACGAATATATGTCCTCTCTCGTTGATCACAGACCTACTCCAGTGTGTTACAAAACCGTTTTTGATGCCCGCTTGGCCCTTAACGTAAACGGCGAAACCAGAACACAACAATTACGGGAGGAACTAAATATTTCGGACATTTTCATTAACCATAAGCAATAGATAATATGACAT
The DNA here is from genome assembly GCA_014338405.1 of Paragonimus skrjabini miyazakii. Lineage (NCBI taxonomy): Eukaryota > Metazoa > Platyhelminthes > Trematoda > Plagiorchiida > Troglotrematidae > Paragonimus > Paragonimus skrjabini miyazakii. Next base: position 189,004 of record JTDE01000193.1, on the reverse strand, counting down.
ATTTGTCTGTTGACTTGCATAAACAGATTGGTTATTTTATCTCCTCTCTGGATGTTTGGACAACCAGAATTGTATTTGCAAGCGATTGAGGTGTTAAGACCATGACGGTAATGAGGCAATTTGTCTCAAAAAAGCGGCGGCTGGAGTCCAACAGCCGCTTCGGACAAGCGTACTGATAGCTGATTGACCCAGACATATCCCAAATATAAGTTGGAGGTGAGTCATTTCGAAAATAAGTTAACGGAACGATATATTGTGAATTGTAGTCAGTTTGTAACAAGTAAAAGATCTAGTTAGTTACCAGTAGTGTTAATCAATAACATTTATTTCCTTTGATTTTCACCTAACACAAATAAGCATGATCCTGTTTGCCTTCTCGTCTACCTGTTCACCACTTAACGAGAGAGGATGTCGTTGTAGTCTCCTGCCTCCTGCTCTATCTTCCGTTACCTAACGAAAAACCTTCTCTATAACCACGCCCTTCCCTAGAAATGTGTTTTTTCAATGTCTCATTATATCGAACTATCAAATGTGTGTGTTCAACTCACTGCCCACAAACATGAAACCCTAGTGACCATGTGTCTAGAGACCTGCTCATATAAGAATATTTCCTTCGTTCACCAAAATGCTTGACTACTTGACTTTCAAAAATTATTAGTTAGAAATCGATAAACGTAAACGAACAGAGTCAGCCTCTTTGAATATCTATTCAGACATAGATTATAAAGCGACTCTGTTAATGAATGTTTTTATCGAATTTCTGATTTATTTTAGACGTTCCTTATTATAAGATTAGACCAGAAACGTATCAGATAGACCGTAGAATAACGAGATTAGTGTGAGTCTACGAGAATCCACTGTTACTATGGTGGCGAATAATGCAAGTATTAGAGTACATGGTTATATTCACTAGTTCAGTCTTGTCGATCGATAGGGTTTTTCTCACTTTCGTTTGTTTTTCCATTTTCACCCAATTACAAGTAACATGAGAAAAGGAAAAATTGCTCACAAGAATAGTGCAGCAGAGACAATCGGGAAACTAGGATAGGAGAACAGACCGACCGATCAGGTGACTCGAACATGGTGTTCGATTTAGCCTAGATTTCGGACAATAAAATATGCTCGTTTTGCAATCACTTCCGGACAGTGAACTTCAGTCAACACGTGAACTGCTTCCGTTGACAATTCGGTGGAGGAATGTTTGGACTTTTGACCATTTATTAGTATGAAGCAATTGCGCGGAAATGGAAAGTTTTTAGATTATTCGTTTTGTATCGTTCCTCTATGTTCTGATCGATCTTATGTAAACTAGACTAGCCAGAATAAAACGTTTTCAAATGCTTCTTAACTCAAACAACCAGTTAGCTAGGCATTACGATTTTCATCGTGTTAAGATTACCATTCTTGCCATTTTACGTAATTGTTTATCTCAAAACAACGCTGAAAGCTGAATACAAATTCGGAAGCACAAACTAACGTATGATTATACATCTGGCACTCACTTCCTTCACACGATGCCATTAGACCACAAACACATTGTACTCCATTGAGATCAATGCTTTTTGTAATTCTCTCGGTTGGCTTTTGTCAAGTGCTCGATGTAGGCCCTCCTAGGGAATCGAAAAGTTGCAAGAACTATGACCTCTTTTGTTTGAACTTGTGGTTTATCCGAGAAACTACTTGATAGCATTTTTTAGCATAATATACATTATATTCTCTTATATCAACCTCTTATTCATGAACGTTCCGTTACGTCGGATGCTATATTTTATTTGAGACAATACTTTTCCCAAATTCATATATTTTCAGTCCATAGTGACTATTGAAAAGGTTAACTCTTGCGGTGAACAGAGAAGATGAGGTCTTATTTCGTTTGCATATCAATAAATAGGCAAGATAGCCAACAGGATTCCACTGAACCCTGTTTCGGCCGATGTGTGCAGGATTAAACTTGATCAGACTATTTTTCGAATATTGGGTCAACCGAAGGTTCACCCAACGATATGCTCACGCTAATTTACCGATTAAACAAAAGAGGGAATAACATGGAAAAGACAACACGACCTTTCAAATCTGTCTATTCGTGATCGTATGTAGGTTATGGATACCAAAACGAGAGTACGATTCGTCAGTCGTTGAGCAGTTGATTATTCGCTGTCCGCCATGATCAGTTGGACGTTTAGTGTATGGTGACATGATAATACATCAACGTTATGAGTTTCAGTTTCGTTTCCTAAAAATGGTTACCAATTCTAGCTCCATTTTACACAGCGTGAAGAATACTCTGAGAATCGACCACATGTCGAACAATTAACAATACATGAAGATCATTATGCCAACAAACTCCGGTCATCTTTCAGTGAGAACTGGAAAGGAATTACACCATCGAAAACTGAATTTGTAGGAGTGTATGTGAAAGTTTCCAAACCATATTCTCCCTCAGAAATGCCTGTCTGATTGACACTTTAGCAAGATGCCTGATGTCACTTTAAAATGCGCACAGACTACAATAGAAGCCCATCTTGCTTCCACAATTGCTCGGTTGTCCTTACCTGCAGCCAGAAAGCATATTTTCGAAATAAAATCAAGTTTTAAACCATGGTCAGGAAAAGCATTACAAAGTGGCCGATGAGTGCAATAGTGTAGCAAAACGGTGTCCAATAAAGCACAATCTTTATTGTCCAAAACACTAATTACCACGCTATGCGAGCGCTCGCGTTTATGAATCTAGTTTTCAGCCCACAACACCCCCCGGTTTCCACTCACACGTCGTGTGCACTTCTACCCGGTTTGAGTGTGTGATCGACGCCTTCTATCGGGGGGTTTCCCGCCTGCTATTCCTCGTCCATTGGTGCGGTCTCGTTGTGCGATAGCTCGTCCGGTCGCCCATACTGTCCCCGATCCGGTCGTTGTGATCTTTTGGACATAATTCCACCTAGCGTTGAGGTATTCTGCCGAGTGTTGAAATACTCGCACCTCTGGTTTGATAATCCCTCACAGTAGTGCAATCACTAAAGAGTGATACTCAAAGATTACGAAACCCCGCTTCATTAGTTGTAAGTCATGTCAGTAATGAATAAACATTTACCGTCCTGTTAAACAACCACTATTCAACATTTCTTATATATGCCGGAGGTTTATTGATGAACCGTCGGTAACCCGGCTGTGTGCTCAAAAACAACTGACACTCAGTCTGCTTGCTGTGAGGTTGGCTGTGAGCATCACAGATGATCGGAATCCAACTGTACTTCCAACCAATTGATCGCACAGTTATCCTTGTTGTAATCAGGGTTACGAATGAGAAGTGAACGAAATATGATCATTCTGTTCATATGACCTAAAGGAGGTCACGTTTTAGCCTACAGACGTAGTGATTTCACATATTATTTTAGAGAACAGCTTACTAATTTTTCATTCCTTTCTGTAAGTAGTCAACTCAACTTCCTACCAGTATGTATCAAGGTGTCATTGTGGATATTATTGTTACGTGGTCTGTTCTTGCAAATGAGGTTTTCGCTTGAGTCAAACAACCATCTTCATATATTCGATTACTGCAGCCTTTTTACACAATAAAATGCCTTGAGTTATTGTTTCATGAATTCTTGCTTCTTATCTCACCAAGCAAAATATTACCCACTGTTGGTTTTGGCTTTGAATTTCAAAGAGTTTTTCTCTAATGTTGCAGGTTTCTAATAGTCATCATATAGCAGTCCAATTTGTTGTGTTGTCTATCGTTTCTTCGGTCACTTTTCGGCATTCACCTAAATTGTTTTGTAACTCACTTAATTACCATTCAAATTCTTTTCAGCTGTAATTATATTCGTCATTGAATCAGGGTTTGTTTTGGTAAAATCTTGTGTCTCGTCTTCTGTGGTTCACCCCGTAGTTCGATTGTATTACAAATCTGTAAGCTAATTGTATCATCTAATCTAAGTTACTGAAGATATAGTTGGGCTAACAACCAGAATGATAACTCAACAGCTGCTTAGAAACGGCTGGATCAATTAGTCAATTTCGTAAAATAGAACTTGCTTACAGTTAAGGATGATTATTCTGAAAACTTTGCTGACCACACTGTACTGTACTATCGGATCGAGATATGCTATCAGTATTCCAACCCGCTCCATCCACTCATCCGCCTTCCGGTACCGGATTTATCCGAAGTGAACAGTTGATTAAGAATATGTTTACAATAATAGAACTCTTCATCCATGTTTAGACTGTTGGAAAACGATAGCGATTACCTGTTAAAAAGTATCTCCAATACACCAACTATTAACATAATTCATTACTAAAAATTTTGGGAACATACATCATGGCGTCTAGACAATTTAGTTTGCTATTCTGGCCTCATGAGCAGGTCACAATAGTACATAAAAACACAAGCTAAATATATACTGGTTACTGTATGCATGAAATTTGTGAGTCTGTGCAAAGTACCCTGATTGTACAAAAGTCACAGAAGAGATGTGGTATTGTTGTAGAGTTCGCAACAATATCCTCTCATATACTGGTGTTGAGTACCGACACCGACACCTGTCTACTTCTGGAGAAAGGACGATATGCCGTAAACAAACACAAAGCATGATAGCAAAATGATTAGTATTGTTTCGTGTTTTATGGATTTCCGATTATTTATTCCTTTTAGTAACAGCCTGTACACGTCGAAACAGATGCCATGACAACAATAGGCGTAGTGTTAAAAAGTGTTAGACAATGTCTTTAACAGTTGAGTTGTTGGTGGACACAACAAATGTTGAGGAGGTATTCCCAAAATCAGGACTCCCACCTCTCTTACCTACTTGTAAGCCGTTTTGGATTGGGATGAACAGAAGATATCACCGAAACAAACTACGCTGACAATGAGGACAAAGGCACAAATTTAAACAAGTGTTGTTCGATGTGTCTTCGTGATACCTGCATGAAAATCGACATTTTAAGACTTGGTTTATTCAAGTATTGGTTAGAAATGATGTGAGCGGGAGTTGAGCCGGTAACCCTATTAGTCAAAAGTCCTGTCACTGAACTACCAGTCCAAACAGCGCTGCTTGAATTGACTGCTGCGTCTACTTGTGTATATAACTATCAGTCTAGTAGGTAATGGATTTCGGATCATGACACAAAGACCATCAACTCAGACCTCCAACAAGCCACCTCTAGTTGTTAAATCCACTAGAGGACAAACACAATGATTGAGTCTCGGTTTTAAGACGATCATGTGACTATCGTTTAGTATCCCGTTGCAATCCTCGCAACATATTTGAAACCTTGTTCTCAAGGTCGACTGTCGAAGGGATTTAGCAGTGAAACGACTGAAGAGTGTATTCAACCTCTAGCTTAATGATGTGCAAATGCAGTTTTGTCCTTTATTCTGTATACAGTTTTTGATTTTTTGTCAACAATCCCGTAACTGATGACCGTTTGCAACCAGAGCGAGAGCGTTCACAGTTCGATGAACGCAACTAAAGATTACGTTAGCGCCACAGTTTCTGGGTGCTACCGAGTATGCAAGTGACAATCTTTCGTTCAGATTAAAAAAAATAACGTCTAGCCGCAAGGTTAAAACTATATACTTTTTCTAAATTACCTCCAAGGTGAACTGAACTTGATTGATCTAAGCGAACTGTAAACTTAAAGCCAGCGTGACCGTGGCATTCGCCAAAAGTGTAACCGTCTATCTGATACGCCATGTTGCCTAGGAGGACTTTGTGTAATTCTTTCAAAGAGGTGGGAATAGGTCAGGTTCTGGTAACGTTTATCACATACCTGACTGATATCCGAACACCAAGCGGCCTTTTCTTGTAACGTTGAGGCAACCAACCAAATACTGGTTTGAGGACCGTTTTTAGGTTCCCAAATTAGTCGAAAATCCATGTTTCCATAGTCTGTCTTTTCTGAACTGTTTGGAATGGTATGAAGCGCTCCAAAATTGCTGCTAAATCTGTGAATGAGCGGCATAGCTCCAGCGAAACTCTGGGATTGACCACTTACAACAGCGCTGGTTCCGTCTGCGGTCGGTTGTGAGGTGAGCAGACTAGTGCGAGCTATACCTGGAGACCTGACTTCACTATCCACAGGATTTACACCTGATGTGATGCACAAAGAGGTGGAATGTCGATGTTGTACACTCGTTGACTGATCACTCCAAGATTGAGACATCGGACCTGAACAAGTTTGGCTTGCGGCAGTAGTTGAACCAGTAAAACTGCTTGTGTGCCTGGACCGTGCGTTGTCAGTAAGCAGGAAGAGTCTGGTTGTGCAACCCGCCGATTGTGGCCCACAGTCAGAGCGCAAGGAAGATTTTGGACTTAACGCGATGTCTGTTAAAGGTGAGGTGATCAAATTAGGTGTAGAGGGTGCATATGTTGTTGAGGGAGGGGGAGGAGAACCGGGAGCAGAGAAGGGGTTCGTAATGTTTGAAGACCGAGTGGTAGCAGATGAACTCGTTTCCTGTATTCTCCGGTCGGGTTGTGAGTTGATGTTTTGTTCATTGACTGCAAATTCTGAAAAGGGGGAGAAGTGCAAAATGAAATGAATTTGCACACGGTGCGTCCTAATTCTTAGTGGTTTACTAACTTGTCTGGCATCTGCTCCTCTGGCAATTATCGGCCATCATTGCGAGAACCTTGATAACACTGCTTTGTTCTGGCATACATTCCGTGTCACACAGCTGAGGAATATTATGTAAAGACAATATGCTTGCAGCAAACGTGAGATGCAGTCACTGTGAAGTCACCATGTATATGCGGTTGTAATCGCCTTCCGAATGCTGTGTTGAATCACTGTCACCATTGAGTGAAGCGAATTTCAGGCCACACAAAATAAAGTGATATTAACCAGTTTTATGTTGCCAATGCAGAAAACAACTGTGTAGATCATCCAAGAGTAACAAACAACCCACAGATGTCCCCCTCAGATAAACAGTATGACTTTCAATTCCAATGCAAGAACAATGTAGTCTCTAGATGGAACAAATGCACAGCCCAAACTTCCTGCATTGTAAGCACGACGGAAGAGTACAACCATCCGTTATCTTTGTCACTAACTAAAAGCAGCATAAAACATGGTTTTTCACGTTGAGTGAATGTAGTTCAAAGAACATTCGGCGTAACATCTGCTCGTATTACGAGTAGCAAGTTGTTTGTCCGTTGAGCACTGTTCGAGTCAGATCACTGTGGTCTGCGTCGGTCCATCTCAGTTTATATTCGACTGGCCACAACATATATTAAAACAGACAATCAGGTCTAGATTGTGTTTATCCACACTAACGTGAATTCAGTGAAAGTGTTTCTATAGCAACAGGTAACTGGGGTGATCGATGATGGTTAATAATATCAGAACGCAGCATCAAAATGCGTTGTGCGCGCAAGTAGTATTTCTTTGAAAAGTTGCTTTGTACATTTATGCATCGTTCTCGCCTTTGGACATATAATTAGCGCGCACTTGTAGAGGTGGATGCCAAAAACAATCAGTTGAACATGGGACCAGCGTGTGGGGTCAATACAGTGTGTTGGCGATAATACGACGTAATCCATATAGCTATACCCTTGGGGCTTTTTGACTAGTTGCCGCTGTTCGAAATGCCAGATAAGAACATTACGATATATGTGACTGTTTGCTTCTTCAGACACAAACCGCGGCGTTCCGCACTGTCAATGGGGCTAACATTTGATGGTGTGGGCAAAATTTCCAGGCACTTAAAGTGAACTTCTTATTTTTATTATTATAGGCTATAATTATATAAATACACGAAGTCGACTTTTCACATTTACCATTAAAACTTATTGTAGCATTTTTTGGTCTGTTCTCCCCCTTACAGAAATGCACCATCTCACCGATTACCAGGTTCAACTACTGGCTAGGCAGAGAGTGCAGTGTACTTTGAGACAGTGATGCTTATTTCAAACTGTGTACAAATCGAAAGCTCGTTACATTGGTCTCCAAGAAAAGAGGAAGGTACAAGTGAACAAGAACTTTCCTTCAAAATGTATGAAACACCGTTGTAAAAAATATTTTCAGCTCCCTTGTTATATCAGCCAAATGATTTAACTAGTTCCAAGACTAAGGTTTTCTTTAAGTTCACTGTACCCCACTAGGGTCACTGTTAATTATTGACCAACTTGAAAAAACGCTGACATCATATAATTGAAACAAGCTTTTTTCGAAATGGACTTGAAATGATAGACTAGTAGTGGTATATTGCATGATATTTATTCGACCTGATTTCTTTGTATCTTATCATTCTTTTCCTCATACCTGAATAGAACACTCTCCGTAAGTCACAATTTTGTGTATATTTTGTAATTTTCATTTCTGCGGTATGTACTTGATAAGATGCAACGAAATCAGTTCGAACGAAGATTGTGCAATATACCACTACTGGCTTGTCTTTTCAGACTGACATCATAGGCCAGGTTTTGATAATCCTGAGAGCGTGGATTGTTAGGTACGCATATACGTAACGCCCAAAAGCACCGCAAAGAACAAATATTTTCCGGAAGGTTGGATGGAAATTCAGAATGAGGAAAACCTATTAAGACATTTGTTGTCTAGTTTATTAATGTGCAGGAAGGGATAATGACTGAATGCTGTGGAATTGAAATACAAATTCCCGTGTACGCATCTGCAAACATGTATCTATTTTTATAACTACTCCACAATACAGTAACACATATAAAACCTATCCATTCAAGTGAAACACAAAACTGACACGAACTGAATATTGATTGAAAGTGATATAATGTCACATAACGAGGGCAATATGTATTTTTGTTCCTTGTTGCTTCGTACTTGTTCAATCCCAGGTAAGCATACAGTTAATGTCCAAATTCAGCAACGAAGCAACTATCAGTGAATTTCAATTCATACCCTGATCACTTGGTTATCACTTCCATACTAACACATATCGTAGAAAAACAAGCAAGATATATGAAGCGATAATTTATTGTTTACGGAACGTGCCAGAGTCAATGTTACAAGATCAGCTCACTTATGAATATGTTGGACGTGCTTGTGTTGGATACGAACAGGCAAACCGTATTTTTCCCATAGAGTTTTTCAGTAACACAATGAGTATAAAATGGATAAAAAACTTCAACCGCAGTCTAAATAGTTTTTAAGGAATTATGAAGCCAAACCCGTACCATAAGTTGTGGAAGTGTATCACCGATATTCAAGCTTATTCTGTTCGATTAAAGATAGTATCGGATAAATTATCACGAAAGACACAACTGCTCAGAATAGACGAGTTAATGAAGATTGTGTCTGATGTAACGCCGAATTAACAAGGACTTAGAAAATGTTCCGTATGGAGTAGTTACTTTTTTACAACCAGAGATGACAATCAATATATTTATCTGAAGCATAATTGTCAGCAATGAACTCTTGACCGAAAATAGAATTTTCTAATTCATTGAGTTATTGATAGAACGTGACACGATTCGAGAATTTTTGTAAGTAACAATCAATACAAGAAAGTGATTAGAAGCTAGTTATCCTCAAATTTTGGCAAGGAAGTTGCACAACAGAAACAAATGTATTTTACTGACCATCACCTACTAAAAAAATTTCTATTCGTTTAGAAAAACAGTGAAAAGTCCATAGAAATTTTGCTGTCAGAAGCTTCAGTCAATCAGTACTTTTCAACGTCTTCCCCAGACAAATATAGACACAATTAGTGCGCACACATACTTACGATTAATATACACTCACGAATAAGGCAACCCGATCAGTCGACGTTGCCTGCACTAAGAGGGGAATGAAAACCCTTAGGTTGCCGTAGTCTTAATTAGAAAACATACGGTGTATATTCGGAGGTACTCCGCAACTTAGGTTCTCCTTCTGATCAGATAAAAGTTTCCCAGGTGCCAGATACAAAGGTTTGCTTAGACAACTTGTTAATGTATGACTTGTTGGTGTTATGTGACTTGTAAAAGAGGGCAGAAATTGAACACAAAATACTAGAATCCGAGTTATGGATAAGCAAACAGAGTTGTACCTGCCGTTTTCTAAAGAAACACTTGGACCACTTGATCAATGATGTTGCCGTACGGTATAACCAACATTGGGCAATCTTGAAAGATACAGGACAGATCAGGAATGCCGCTTGTGTACAGTAATATCTAACCATAAATGTAGTCTGTTGTTCGCTGAAACCGTTGCAATAGACCACTTTAAACCGGTCCTTTGTTCACAATGACGCACGATAGTCACTTTGATATTACCAGTGTTGATTATCGATATTCATGAATTCGTTATTTCCTCTTCATAATTTTTGTTTTAAACTTTATGAGAATTCTGCTACAGAATTCATCGGATTCACAGAAAATTTACGGATTAAAAGAAGTTGAGGATGTTTCTGAGTTTGTGTCCGATGGTTGTAAAAGAAAACTCAAAATACTGTTTCCGTTTCAGAGGGTAAGTAATGAAAGTTTGCGGAGAAGAAGGTCATAATAAAACGAGCCGAATGAAAACTTAACCAATACTCATCAGACGTGCAACAATGGCGATGGCTGACTAGCGGCAACACAGACGGGTTACGTGTAACTTCATTCTGTCAATCGAATTATCGGAATACTCCGTTTAATGTCCCGAACATATGCATCAGGCTTGCAGTTGAATTCGGCTATCAATGACGCGATTGCGACAAATTCCGATGGGCTATTCTAGAGTGAGCACACTCGGACGTCAAAAATGTGTTCTATGCAAGTGAACCAACCCATTCTATGTTATGTCCGTAGCTAGTTGACCTTAAAAGGGTTGTTTTCATCAGGTATATGTATTTTTGCGAACGGGTGTTGAGATTGATGGAGGATCCTACATACTGAAATCGTGTCTTCTTATATGTCGGTAGAACATTTTGAGTGGAATGAATTCGCGAATAATGCCCCTCTTCGTTTCATCCTTGGAAACCAAAAAGCATATTTTTATTTTGTAGATTGTGATCGACACACAGTGAAGAGGGGAGCATTTTGCACCGTCTGGCTGTTCCTTGTGACCTTGTTACAAAGGGTCAAATGTCGCATACTGTAGGTAGCCGAGATGGTCACAATCTAACTAAATTACCCGAATTCGTATGGTCAGAAACAGTTCGTTCACACCATGGGACTTTCTTGGTGAAACACGGTCTCCCAACCTGTGAACCAATTTGCCCCCGTCCCATTGTTCCAGTTCGACTAACACTGCCTATCAAGGTTCGAATTCATTTGTGTTCTCAACCAGAGTCACATAGATTTAATCATTTAACGCGTCACATTGTTCCTTCCTTATTTGTCGGTCATCACTAAGTTTTAAATGATTGTACCAGCCACAGAGGAGAATTTATCGGAAACCATCTGTTTATTGAATTTCTGTTTTTCTGCCTGTCATTTCACTATACACATAGTAATCATTGACTGATTCCCGTCCAACGTCTTGGTTAAGTTACGGGTATCATCTCGTCACAGACTGAATGATGTAGATAACGGGAACGGTCGGTATATTTCCATATAATCATCCTGTGCTATACCTCACCTACACATTCTGAAGACGTCAATGAATAGTGATATGAATTACTGAAAAGGAAGGCTATGTTCACCAGTAACCAGTAACCAGTAGCCTCGACCCTCCATAAATGAACTGTAAGTTTCAATTTGAACA
>JTDE01000193.1:158559-172122 GCA_014338405.1 Paragonimus skrjabini miyazakii | reverse complement strand
CATTACTGAGCCTTTTTTATACACGTTCTTGTAGCTTCCTTTCACAGGAGTATCGTTGAAACCTTTAATTTTGTAGGAGGCTAGCTCTCGGTGTCTCCACATGACACGAATAGGGTTTACGAATATAATGGGTAATCGAAGCCAAAACGTCCGGCTTGCCTGTTACAGTTCATACCCCGCAAATTCAATTTAGGAGTCATAACCACGCAACTCATTTTCAGCTTGCTTGACATTTGTAGGCAAAGATAGCCTGGTAGTCAAACAGACAATTCTCATGGTACAAACTTTAGCTCCAGTTCATTAAGTTGTCAATCTCTTTGCTATCTGATGCCATTAGTTTGTTTAGCTGATTCAGCTGTATGGTGATTAACCACTCCTTACTTTAAACAAACATACTCGCAAGCCTATAAACTACGCAGAACTCATTTTGGCTACTTGTACGGCTTAACTCACATCTAGTTACGTTCTTAATCACGCGCTGTTTCATTACTGCTGCAGCTACTAGCTCATCGATACATGCGCCGTTTTACTACTATTCATGACATTCTAGTCATTTCACTTATGATATTAGATGAGTCAACTGTCGGCTCTGATGAAAGCCACTATGGTTTGTTAATTGGACAAACCAGTGCACTTTAAATGTATAGTAACACATCACCACTTCTAATCCGTGATTGATTCCTCTTCTATTCACAGGTCTTCTAAATTAAGCCGAAACCCGTAAGCAGTAGTCGTTTGCACTTTTTATCTTAGACGAGGAAATAACTTCTCCTGCGCGTTCATCCAAATAGCCAAATAGCATTGTGACAAAGCTATACAGCCTTGTAGAAGTAGGCAAATTTTCCGAGCAGAATTCATGAAGCAATAACTAACGCACAGATGCTAAGAAGAGTTCCCATCAGGCTTGCAACTTTTCGACTTATATATGTTATGTAGAGACGGAACACCCACGCGTCTTTCGAGGTTTACAAATGCACTTGATCCACCGTAGTTCACTCGGAGCGCTTATCGTTTACGGTCCTGAATGTACCACATCAACACGAATCAGTTACCCCTGATCTATTTGCTGGTAAGTAGTCCAGTTGACTTTTTCTGATCGCTCCTTCACTAACCAATACTGTTTACTTTAAAATGTGTCTCTTAGGGTGACTAATTCCACGTTACCACAAGTGTTCACACTTTGGGAATTTCTCCCCTAGGAGAAATCTGTAGAATCAGCAGAATGGCGTTACAAGCAGGAAGTCACACGATATCAGCATTTTTGCGGAAAAGAAGCGGAGTATTGAGGAGTGACAACTGAGGACGTCACACTACATTATAAGACTTAGTAATGACAGTTTCGTGGGATTAGATCCATTGGAAACTCTTCAAAATATTTTTGTCCCAAACGACGTATGATGAACAACCAGGTGACACAAATCATGGGATCGTATCTTTTTAGAACAAGTCATAGCTCAAGTTTGTTGTCCAAGGTGTTTCTTACTCGGCAAAACATGCGTGAAATGTAAGTAAACTACCACTAGGAGATTGTTGAAAGAAATTCGGCTAAATTGCTCCTGTGTGCATGTTCACACTTTCCTATGTGTACGTGACCTAAAAGGTCATTAGCGATTGTTCTCTTCGACAAGCGTTGAGCCAAGAATTGGTTGGCAAGACTAAAATGTTTTTCAGTACTCAACTCAACGTCAGTGATTTCACGTGTCGTTGCTTTAGCGGTTAGCAAACCCAGCAGTGTTAAAATCTGAAGACACCGTGAATCAGTAGACTGTACAACTGGATGGGATAGTGTTTCACACGCTTAACTAGCTGGACTTCACAAACGTTTACTGCATAGACCATGTCCTTATATACAGTTATTTGACAACCTCTATCAAACCTTTGTTGCGAAACCGGTTTCATTATTCTATACGTTCATCCCATACAGATAGTGTAGCAATTATACATCGCAGCACGGCTGAAACACTGGATAACATTGCTCTGGAATAATGCTCATCGGATGGACAAGACTAATCAGACATAATGGCGGTAGTGAAAGGCAGAAACTGGGCTGAATTTAGTTGGTATTAAACAAACCACAGTACCAGTTATTAACTACATCTGCTAGTGTTGTTGGAATGCATATAGTCCGCTCTGTCCCAACGAATACGCAGTACATACGCATAATGCACTAAATGACGGGTGCTCCACTGTGTCACTGGTCAAACCTTCTCTGTTGTGATCTGGACGACAGTGACGATCGTCAAATCACCACAAGTAGTCTCACCTAGACCTGAGCAAATAACTTCCTTGGTATGGCCGAATCATTTGTACCCTGAAATACAGATATTAAGCATAGCACCAGTGAGGTGTGTTAACGTATCACACAGAAGTTGAACCCGGTACTCTCCCAAGGGAATTTTTCTGCCGGTGCGTTAGACGCACAGGTAGACGCGAACCTTCTGTGAAAATGCATATGACGTCTCATTTAGGCTGATGTAAAAGATATATCGAGATTTTAAATGTTGGAACGTTTTGACCGCAGGATTATCGATTAGATTGAAAAGGGCGTCTCTGTTTACAATCCCTATGATCTAATCGAACAAACTGAAAACTAGACACAATATTTTTGTTGGATATTTGTGTATTATTATTCGGTCATGCCTATTCTGAGGTTGCTGGCTTTGTGATAACTCGTTAATCTCATAAACAGGGTGGCTACATTGTAAATTCCGGCTTGGACTAAAACATACACTAGTGGTGAGCCCTCGAGTCTAAATGGACCAACCAAATGGCCTATTTGAATACAACAAGTGCGATCGACTGTGGATGATGTTTATTTTGAGATCTAGTCAAGCGACTAGAACAGACATTTAAACTTGAGCAGAGTTGAAACTCCAGACTTGTGTGTTTACTCGTATGTTCTTATCAATTACAGAAAGATTCCGTATGGTCTTAACTAAATCGTCTGTCATAACAAAACGTACTGCATGTGTATCACTCACCTTGACGTACAAACACTTGGTTGACGTCTAATAGGAGGTCGCATCCGTCTACTATCATGCGTTCAATGGCCAGGTTTTTGCGAATATTTTCCGTCTCACTCACTTCATCATGCATAATCTGAGCAGGAGAAGGAAGAAAGTAGAAGGGACTATGAGTAAGACAACACCTCTCTTGGTCCTCGTTCATCAACCACACGCTTTGCTTTACTAAGCTGGGTCACATTTCACAGTAGCATGTCCAATAAGCATGAAAATACCTATTTAGCCTTCACTTTTCCTATTGTTCCTCACTGTCTATTTCACATAATCACTGCTGTATATTGGGAACTATAAGCTACCTTGTCAAGCTAAAAGTAGAACCGGAACAAAAGATTTATTCTTTTCTATTCCCAGTAGTCCTCTTCGGCCTTTTTGCAGCCCACTTTCCTCATCGCCAGTGGGCAATGGCCGAGTAATGAAATATTGCTTGAACCTGACAAAATCGACAGTATCTTCATAGAAAACTCAGTGCTTCAGACGTTATATGCATCGAATTTTACATTCTGAAAGTTTTAATGTTAATCGTGTCACTGTACACTCTCTGTTGCTAATGTTGCCTGTGTCGATGGTTCTATCTGGATTTTGCGAACCATCTGTACACCGTACCGTGGCAGTGCCGTTTGCGGTCCGATCCGTGCGATACTTACACTGAACAATTCGAAAGTTTCTTGTAGACATACATATTCTTAACGTGTGTTTGCATGGTGACAAAATTATTAGATATGCTAAACGCACATTCTTAATGGAATAACAGAGCTTTTGTGCAAGAAATCTGGAGTTCAGTTCAATTAATTCAATCTATCTAATATTTACTCGATAAACTGTTTAAAGACGTACGCTGTGGATCAGACCATTTCACAACACTGCCGACTCTTTGAGTACACTTGAAGGACAGTAGTGGCTTATCGTTACATTCTTGCCAGACTGGTTACTTGGAACGTTTTCCATACTGCTCGCTAGCAAAAAGGTTACACAGTTTTGACTTATAGTTTAGCTATTTCAAATTAGATGCCATGTAAGCACATACATCGAAACCCCAAAGTGGTATGCAGCTATGCGAAATACCGGGAGAATATATTACACCTCGAAAATTCCAATTTTGTTGCTGACAGTCGCGCAACCAGGCTTCAACGTTTTGTGATCGTATGACAGCACGCTTTTGCATAGATTAGCAGAAAACCACGAGTGGAATCGTTAGATTTTGTCGCTAAACGAGAAGATTAAATCCTCCTCCTTCTCTGCAACAACTCGCATGATCACCAATCATTATCTGACCGTCTGTATCCACCTCTTTTCATGCGAATAGTTCAGCTGCTCAATCACTTATGTTAAGCCACAATTCTTTGAGAGATTGCTATCTGGTTAGCTCTTCTATGTTGTTTATTCGTTAATTAAAGTATACTTGAAGTCCCGACAGACGCACACACACACACACGTCTCATATATAATTCTCTACAGATAAGAATATAGACTGCAGTAACCTTTTCTCACAATTCACACAGAACGAAAAATGGATGAAACACCTGATGTGGTTAAGATTTGTTCATCCACAACGCAATGGTTAATTAACACATGTAACTGTGAATCTTTCATCATGTTACGGTGAGTTCCAACAATTTTTTCAAAGTTGAAATTGACCAATTTGATGTACACTGTGAAGAAATTCCACCAATCTACTTCACTGTTTTGCGTATCTCTACTTACATGGTAACCGACTTGTTTGACTGTTTGTTACACTTTATAACACCTATTTCCCTTTGCACATTTGAACAGAGTAGACGACCGGCTGACGTAACGTGCTTTATCCTTGAGCAATTTTCGGTGCATCTCTAATGGTTTTTACTGCAAACGAGTTAAAACGTACAAAATTACAAACCATAAAACAACCACAAAAGGTCAACGTTCAAAATCAGTTCAGTTGCTACCGCGATAGCATTAACGTCAAAAACCGTAGTTTTTGCACGTACACAATGGGATGGAGGTGTCCAGTTGCAATAGCCTCGGTATATCGTAACAAACGCTTGTTTCGATTCGAGAACACGAAATGACTTCGATAAGTTAGTCACATTTTGTGTCATCAAGTGAGACTTGGCGATTGATGACAATGACTGTTACAAGTGTCACGACGATTAATAAACAGCTGACTTATTAAACTCTATTCTAGTGACCAGTTCATGTATATTTCTTTCACACTTCATCTGACGTTGGAGCACCGAGAATGGTCTCCCCTACCACTTTGTCATTCACACTTTCATCCACTTCTGTCTCTCTTTATATACGTTGTCTCTCTTTATATATACATATATATATATATATAATGTATTTTCCAGTAACTATATGCCATCGAATTGAAGTGTTTTTCTGAAAGAAAGCGAGGAGTCTTCAGAGACTTTTCCCACGTGAAGCCATCTTTGAGGTTATTCTGAATGGTTACGGCAGTGAAACCTATTCCCATGGTGACCAGTATGACTTGTCCGGTACAACGCGACATATATCGCTTACTAGTACGAACACAAGCAGACTGAATTGCATATGTTTTTGGGAAGATCTCGTCTGGTATAATCATTGAGGATGGAACACACAGCGAAAGTGCAGCCGCTTCGTGATTTATCATTTACGTGTTCGAACTCATCTGAGAGTGGAAGAAAAACGTGAGCAATTTTCCATAAACATCGTAGCTCAAGTTTTCGTCTGTATATAAGGTAACAAATCCTAGGTGCGATAATTCGGTTGTGAGGGATCAACGGGGCCGCACTCGATGCACTCGTAAATGGACCGGAGATTAAATTTCACCTTTAATAAAGATATATATTACTAGCAGAAAACCAGTACCGGTGATTCTTTTTGTACGGAGCTGGCCACAAAACCCTGTATGAATGCGAGTGATGTAGATTAGTAAGCGTGATGTTCAGTTTTAAATGGTTACAAAACGGTGAAGAAGATCACAGATTACAGATTCAAAAAAGCCATTGACAATAATATACCGTAACGCTTGAAGACACGATAAATCGGCCAGATGCATCATCCTGGGGAGACCCCATCTTCAATCGTACACAGTTAAGCTAGGAATTCATTCTCATAGGTAATGATAGCATCACCTGTAGTTTTTATAGTGGTGACTAACCACTTCAGTGTCAAATGTCTAAACACGCTATGTAAGTATTCATGGAAACAGTCACTTCAGTTTCCATATTTTATCACCGTAATGGGGACAGAAATTTGATGTGTGGTTTCTGTTTTTTCACAACATCATTACGGTGAATATGAAGTTCAAGAACTCAGCTCATTGAAGAAAGCTGGTTTTTGGCTTTCTATACCTGAAAGGAAGGCAGCCTCGTATAAGGTATCTTCCGTTTGAGTACATAGCTGCGGACATACACTTGTATATTGTGTACACCTATCCTAAACCCTATATACACTGGCAGGTTCCTTCTTTATAGAGGTCCCCTACAACGATAACATTCAAACATGATCATCTGAGAAAGCAGCAATGTGAAACGTACCCTTCAGTCTACCAACGACTTTCTTTCATTTCAGTAACAGATAGAATGTAACAAAACGAACACAATGATTTTCCCTAAGTCGATTATTTGATCAGTTCGTCATGTGACTGTGTTATCGCTTTATACAGTCTTAAGGGAAAACCAAAAATTACTTCAAAACATTTCCTCCATCACACCAAATGATTGATATATCACTTGTTTAAGTACCAGTGGTTATTGTGTTGTACAAAGTATACCTGACAGTTAATCCCTTGACACAGATAATGGATTGTTGTGAACATCCGTTTTGTCCAATTCAATGGATTTTGCACAGTCAGAGGCTTGCTTTGAGGCCATCTGGTCAAGAACTAACTTCACTAGCTAGAGACCATGGAAACTCTTCAACAGTGTACGGAATGGGAAAATATCAGTTTCTTCTAGGACTATTCACGAAAACTAAACTTTTCGTGTGAAGCAAGCAACTTTAACTCATATTGTTGGCTTTGAATAGCATTTCATGTACGACAGAGTGAGAGAGAGAAAACTTCTCATAACTATATATAACTGTGGTGCTATGAGAAACAATTACTAATCAATTTCATTTTGGTTACTGAGACAGCCATACCCCAAAAATGACACCCTTATAGTAACTGGAAGATGTATTTGTTAGTAAAATATATCAGGTATAAATATTACCAAAACAGTGACGGTGCGTAATTCCTCAATAGTTAGCAGTCTCTACGTGCAACAATGTAATTCCAGTGTTGACCATTAATGTTACGATAGTTCAATAGAGTCCGCTTACAATGCTTTCACTTGAAAAAAAATATATAAAGCTTATAGTGTAAATTAGTTACCGGGTGTACAGTATCAGCATCTGCATTTATTGTGAGCCGACACAAACCACTGGCAAATGCCAAAGCTTATTCCTCTACAATATTTCCCCTATCTTCCAACTAGAACATCCTGTCTTAATCTGCCGTGACAGCGTCATCAATAGATGGCTTGAAACGAAAACTCAATGCACCCATTTTTGAGGATGGTCTGAATCTTGAAGCAGCGTTGCCATGTGAACAATATTGGGGGTAAGTGACCTTTAAAAACCAATGGTAGTAAGTTACTGCTTGTTGAGGTGCATTTGCTTTATGCGTGAATGAGCACATCAGAATTATACTCCTCCCGTTATAGTATGCTTTCATCTCTCTTTCTTTACATTGTATTATTCTCTCACGGTCCTTAATAGTTCCGAGAAGTAAATCTGTATTGTTGTGCGTAGACTGAATCGATCTGACAAGAAGGCGTCCTGTGGCTCATAAAAACTGTTCATGCCGTCTTTCCAGAGAATGTAAGTTGCAGTGGAGAGTTTAAACTTATTGATCAAGCATTCACAAACACTAAATAACAAGTAGACACAACCAGAAACAACGCTATTTTTGTCTGTCAGACTAACAATACTGTCGTTTAGCAGTAATTAATTAAACACATAACGATCCTAAAATGTGGATAAATATAGCTAACGTTAAATTTTTCATCCACAACTGACAAGTAGCAGAATTGGTAAACTGAGTTAATGCTCAAATTTACTTAGCCACATGTTGGTTAAAATTGTACCGGAATATAAAATGCTATTGAAAACCCTTTTGAAACTTAACTAGCTGAGTTGTGGTCTTACTGGGTTTGATGGACTTTACGTTTTCAGAGTAGAAATGACAATTTATTCGTCTCATTCTCTGTAGGTACCCATGATTCCTACTACTGTTCAATCCAAACTCACAATATCGACCATCGGCTCTCTTACCATACAATCAAGCCGTATGATTTACTTATTTGAATGAAACTGTAAGTGCAAATTACCTATTTATTCTTTCAATCACTCTAATATTTGGCATACTGCCTAGCAAAAATCCCACAGTAACTCATGTTCGTCTTTCCAATTTGTCTTGAATCTCATACTCCTCTTGAAACATCTCAATTTTCGAATAATTTTGAACAACATGTAACTGTGATATTCCAAAGCATCTCGGGGAATACAAATCTATTGACACTTCATTATTTTGTTCGACAGATAGATAATGAAAGAAAAATAATATGAGAAATAAATATTCCAAATTTATACAAACTTTCTACAAATAAGAACCCTGGCCAATGAGCGCCAAATGGGTGTTTAACAAAGTAGTCTACTGTCACATAGTTTATCAACACTCATTATGGTTGGCATATAAAAGATATCTAAACTGAAGGTTGAACTCTTCTTCAATGCGTTATTTCCCTTGGTGATTCACATTTGGAGTTATATTTGTGCGCATTATGTAGTCTAATATGCTAGTCCAAAACGTTTTAAACAGGTCAATTATACAAGCTTTCTGGATGCAAAACGTCCTATGCTATCCAGAGTACTACTTCAATATAACGTTCCAGGGCTGAATAATTCTTGAAAATGTGGTGAATTGATGAATGTTTGTATTTTAGGTAGCAGACTCGTTGTTGTCTGTAGCTATGGACAAACGTCCGGATACTTCGTTAATCAGTAGGTTCTATCATGTTATAGAGTAGAAAAACGTGGACATTTCGAATATAGGTTGCTTTCTGATCATTTTGTTTCTCTCGTTATTTGTTAATATTTGTGAATTTCTCGTGTACAGCGGATCTATCACACCAAAAGATATCACAAAGTGTGACATTTTGAATGTCTCCGTATAAACAGCAATTTTCTGTGACTAAATTACATTGACACTGAAGATACTGTCCTACTCATTAGGGCAGGGACTGGCACTGGAGGACAGTACATGGAACTAGACGATAGCATGAATATGAAGCATGAAACAAGTGTCATCCAGAACTGACAACACTGATTCAAACTGTAGTTGTATATACGGTTTCAGAGGAAAAAAGTCAGATATCTAAAACAGTGCGTTCCTTACAGATGTCTAAGTTCTTGAAGCGACGAATTCCCGTTGAAACTTGCAAATTGTTGCGCTGTGTGGTCAGCTTGAGATGCAAGATTGCTCGTGAGCTTGTCAAGATATCGTTTCTCACTCAATGCACACATAACAATCGATATCCATATCAATTCCTGCGACTGTTAAAAAAGAACAAGCTGAAGGTGGCCAACAGTAACCTCTGGCGCATTGCGACTGCACATATCGAAACTGCACAAATACGACTAGTGGTTTTGCGTCAAACGCATTGCCGTCTTCTTTCCATCGTAGAAAATTTGTCATTATGCGGTCGTTTAGTGTTTACACAATTCTGTAAGACGATCGTTGTTCGTACGAAGCGGACTTACATCAACCGTTTGTAGAAGTCACGTAAGAAGCCTGCTGAAGAACCAATTCCACTGGATCCCAGTAAGTATGCACTGAACTGTTCTTCAGTACAGTCGAATTATTTGCAATTAGAAGCCTTAACCTTGGGTCTAGATTATAAGATGCTATTATACAGGCCTAATAGTATTTATGTTGAGGCCCAGTTTGAGAACCTAATTGATCAGTTATCAGATCTTCAGTCAACTACTGCTGACAACTTAGGTTGGCTTAAAACCAAACTCACCGATATAGCTAATGGGTTTATCATGACTCCAATCAACGGCCGGTGCGCTGTTACAAAACAACACCTGCAATCACTAAGAGAGCTTGAATCAAAAAATGTAGTAATACTCAAGCCGGACAAGGGCTCCGGCGCAATCATTTTAGACAGGGACACGTATGTCTGGAAAATGCTGTTAATATTAGAGGACCAAACAAAGTTTCAGCAAATAGACACAGTAGATAATATCACCGAAATAGGAGGTCGCATAGGAGAGCATCTCCAACTTTTTCTACAACTACGTATAACTGACGACATGACGTACAAATTCCTTAAGCCGTGTGGGTCATCGACACCCCAACTCTATGGTCTCCCTAAGACACACAAGTCTGGAATGCCTCTTAGGCTTATTCTGGCGATGACTAATTCTCCAGACCATAAACTGGCACGCTGGTTAGTCACCATCTTAACTACATTAAAACATAAGTTTCAGGTATATTCTATTAAAGATTCCTTCGAACTGATCAGTGACTTAGACAACATCAATCTTGTTAATGAGTTGATGTGTTCCATAGACGTTCAGTCACTGTTCACGAATGTCCAGTTACATGAGACAAATGATTATATTTGTGAGCTCGTTGAAACGAGCCACATTACTTTGCCTCTGCCTAGTGATATTCTGAAGGAAGCCTTATTGTTATGCAGTGAAAACGTTAGCTTCCGTTTTCTTGATCGATGCTACCGCCAAATAAATGGGGTAGCCATGGGAAGTCCATTAGGACCCATCCTAGCCGACTTTTTCATGTGAAGGATTGAACAAGAGTTAGCCGGAGATATGGTGAATCTGTCATACTACAAACGCTATGTTGATGATACACTTGTATTCAGTCGGTCCGAACAGTGCAGCACTTAAATAGTTGTCATACCAATCTGATGGTATTGTGTGAATTCGAGACTAATAATCGTTTGCCGTTTTTAGACATACTCATAAGTCGCCGGGAAGACGACTCTATCGAAAGAAGTGTTTATAGGAAATCCACGTGGTCCGGTCAATACCTAAACTTCAGTAGTTTCACATCGGCCCATCAAAAGCGAGCACTAGTGAATACACTATTCACACGCGCAAAACGAATCTGTACACAAGACAGTCTTGTGGAAGAATTAGAGTTGATCACGACTGTCCTACAATCATATGGTTACCCAAGATGGTTCATACAAAGGCACATTAGGCCAAAACCGCCATCCGAACCGATGGTCACCGTAAGAAAGAAGAAGGTTTATATAAAACTGCCTTTTAAAGGCGATTATAGTATGCATCAAACAACACAAAGAATGATTAATTCGATTAAATGAACATTGAACGCAGTCGAACTTTGTGTACTAGCTCGAACCCAGAAGCTGCATGTGCCTTCAATCAAAGGAGATCAACCTTTCGGTGCCACCTCACATTGTGCCTACCAATTTATATGTAACTGCAAAGAAAGTTACATAGGCAGAACCGAGAGGTGCTTGATTTCCAGAATGAAGGAACATTTGCCTAAATGGGTGCCGAACTCAGTAATACCGAAGAACGGCAATGTTGTTGAAACACGCAAACAACCAGTGTCCACAATCGCAAGACACATCCTGACCACTGGTCATGTCATCGATCCGGCTTGTGCATTCAGAATCTTATTACGTCATCCCAGTTCAAGATTCTTGCGGTTTGCTGGGGCTGTCGCAATCAGTCGACTGCAGTCGACCCTGTGGGATCAGAAACTATTGTTCGTGAACTTGACCCAGCCCTGGACTTAGTGACATTTCCTAACACATCAATCGACTATCCATCCACCCCACCCCTAAACTGTTCGATATAAAAAACCGTTTCATGTTATTGTAAATTTGGTACTGATGAGTCAATACGAAATGATTGCATCTAACAGTTTTCGTGTTCTAACGGTTTTGTTCAAAGTCAGACATGGTATACAGTCGCCACCGGTGAGGAATGTGTGAACAATTTCTTACAAATTGAGATTAATTTTCATAAAACTGTGCAACTTTTCTTTCAGTACGAATCTGTGCTCAAACAGACAACATGCAGGTTTATGATAAAGAGGAAACAGAGCGATCCCGTGTATTATGAACCTAAGAACCTGAGTTAATGGTTTGCCTTTTACATGAACCAACACTTACAGGATATCAAGAGTTTGTGACTGGCTGGACAGAGCTCCCGTTTAGTTAATTCAAAATTCGGATGATTTCACTAAAGTCTCCACCCGTTTGATTGGTTAACTTATAACACCGTCGTTTTATATGCGGATACAGTCTTTGATAAGGCAATGTAGGATGTATGCTAATCTGACTCCATACGTGAATTAAGAAACATCTTGAATTGAAAATTACAAACAATTCAATCTATGCTCAAACATTCCCTTCCCATTTGTAAGTTATTTGAAAAATGCAATTAGAACTGTGTTATTTCAATGTGTTCAAGATAGTTCCAATTGGAAAATGTGACACCAGTCGCCCCATTATGATTGTACCATGGTTGATGTGGCTGATGTGGTTGGCGCTCTAGAAATCACAGTTAATCATTGTCACAATGTTCACATGACTAACTGTACGTTGAATCAATTTGAGCATTCAACAGAATGTTGCTTTATTGATCTGTCACAATCAATTGGACGACAAGAGCATCACTTAATGTTCTGACGGACAAGTTGTATGACCAAATTCAACCTGGACAAACAAGTTGGGTTGGTTGTAAGAGATTCTGTGTAGCTGCACTTATGGAATGACTATGGGGGAATATAAAAGTCAACACGAATAAACTAATGTATGTTTCAACCTCACAACTAACCTTCCACATACAAATCACCATATCAGTTGATGGTATCTCTGGTAGATTTGTCATAATGCTGTCCAGAGTAGACATGTCGAAAGCGATACTTTTGACCGAGTCGTTCTAACTTTCAGTGATATTTAGGATAATGGCGAACTTGTGAGAAACTTATCCCCTTGGATATAGCATATAATCTTGAAGTCCTTAACATGAACATCAAATAACTTCCATAAACGATACTCATATTTCAAATTTACAATTTATTCAAAACTTGTTTCCAAATTACGGATACACACTGCATTGATTTCTGCCGAACTTTTTATTGGGTTAATCTAAACAAACTGCGCTATTACAGCTCTGATGAACAGTGGATTACGTAACAGGATGAACATTCAATCGACTGTTGGTTGAACGTCAAGCTGAATGAAACATGCTCTAGTCGGGGCCCGTAAACAGTGGCATTCCGCAGGAGTTCATGGTACACGGCTAATTCTGTCTGGGGTTGATCTTACAAAACATTTGCAAACAATCAGTACTGGTTTACTTCTATGAGGTAACTAGTTGGCGTGAATACAAGAGATCTGAATTACTTGATCTGCCGTACCTATGTGGGGGATTATCAGGCAGGAAGTGCGAGCATTCCAGCTCACGGCGGAATGTCCCAACGCAGGGGGGAGGTGCGTTCAAACATCCACGGTGAGCGGATGGAGAACGG
>JTDE01000193.1:119873-154585 GCA_014338405.1 Paragonimus skrjabini miyazakii | reverse complement strand
CACACGAGATCCAGATATTACTATTCTACAGGCCCAACTGAACTCTCGCCGAATCTTTTCAAACGAGGTGTCTCACTTTGGACAGGCATCTGATCAATAACCCTATAAACACGATATTATCTAGTACACTCAAGGTTCTCACATACAACCCACTGGCTGCAAATGTTAATCCTGCAGATATCAACGTGACTGCGACTGCAATACAGACGTTTCCGACTGGTGCGCTTCATAATCTCTGCATTCGTGAGAAACCAACAGTGTTTGATGTTTGTTCTTCACGGTTACATATCCTTGTTCTGTCAAACGGTTCTATAAAGTCAATCCTATAGGTAGCCAAGTAGTAGTGAACTCTTTTATACAACGGAAGATGCCTAACTTTGGGACTATCTAGCAATGAATGATATATTTGAGTAATATGTAAACTTTCCTATAGCAATCAACATTATTACTTCAAGCCAAGTTAGAACTTGCGGACATTTATCAGGATTTACTTACATCCCAAGTAAGGTGTGAGAAGGCTTCAATACCTGCTGGTTAGTATGAAAACTGGAATTAATTGAAAACTTGGAGAGCACCCTAAATTATTTGGAATACATAATGTCAAAAGTACTGGACTTTGAAACTCGTGATATGAGAAAGATTTTGTTCCAGTCTATGGGGGTTTCACATGCTGCCAACAACACTATTAGAGAATTCACTTAAATAGGTTGATATGAACATTATGCCACAAAATTATGTTTTTGATGACTAAGTTAATAAGAGGCCATGCGGGTTTCGTACATTTGTATGGTGAAATGATAAAACTAGTCCAGAGGGGCCATATGCATAGAGTTTCATCATTGTTTTTGAAATGTCTGGTGAGAAAACACCATGGTTTTAGTTAAGGCTCAACTATTGCGAGTTAGCCTACATTATCAGTGATTCAGATATGATAGTAATTGGTGTTTTACTGAATAAACCATACAAACAAATGTTACGTGGAGTTGTGAAGTCTGACCAATTCACCCTGATTATCCGTAATTTTTCATTCATATTTATCCTTGAATGTTCACCGGAGTTTCTAGGGTATGTGCGGACTTAACCAACCACTCAACCTAGTTATACACCCCACTCGGCTTTGTTTATTCTGATATGTCTTGAACATATAATCCAACAGCTTGTTACTTCCAACTCTGTTCGACTGGTTCATGTTAGCCTGGCAATAACGGTATGTTATATGACGTATGATCTAGATTGTAGGTAAGGATGTCTAAATGAGTAAGCTTAATCATATGAATTATTTTTAACTTGCATACGGGATCGAAACAACGGTGAATAACAAGTTTATCTAGAAGTAATATCAGAACCAGGCAACGTTAAAAGTGAATGGCCTTTGATTAGTGTTGATGAAATCGTTTTTACTTCACTTGCTGACTTCCGCTTACCATACTGTTGTTGTTTATGTGAAGCTGATTAGTAATGTCCTACCATTTGTCATGGTTCGAAGGCCAGTTACAATTTAAGCGGATGAGTGTTTGATTAAAACAACAACAATTGGACTACCTAAGTTGACATTAGACTGTAACTCGCGTCTTGATGCTACATAAAATCCGTATGTCTGGACATTTTCCACCAACTGCAAGCAGTATGGACTTCGTAATGAATTTAAGAAACTGTATATTCTATGTCGGTCAAGTGTAATTTAAACGATATGTATCATGTACATAAACAAAAAAACCTAAAGTTCTGTTGTTACATCGTGTCCTTCATATTTTCCCCATTGCCTCCTCGGAAAAATCCAGAGAGACCGAAGTAAAGTTCACAATGTGTAAATAAAGTCCAACTTGTGAGTTGCAGGTCGGAAGGTCATTATATCAGATTCGATAATTTGATAAACCCCCGAATTGTGCGCGATGTATGACGCGGCAATAAACAACACCAACCACCTAAGTACCCTACTGACACATCCACAGTAAGAAGTGCAACGAAAATCTCAACTATTTGGTGTTGCTTATTCTTCAATAGTAGATACAAAGCGAGTGTAGTCTACACTAGTGAAGTCATTTTTCAAAGTACTGTAGTTCAGTCTCAAACTACTCTTGGTAAGAGATCACGTAATATCAGCGAAAGTCTCGGGAGATCACGATAATCATTTTTGTTTTCAGTTTTCTATTCACATGTTGGTAAAATCATGTAAATAATACATCGGAAACTGGCGGTCATTTTGTGTGATAGAATTAAGTTTGGATATATGGAGGAAAAAACCATGATGCCTGTCAGATAAAAAAAAGCCACATTAAAATCACCGCTCTATTTGGAACTGATTTCTACAACTTGAGACTAATTTGAACTGCTGTCAAATATGATATCCGCTATAGTGGTTTATCCAAACTACTCAGACTGCTTCAGTCAATTTTGGCGGATGCATATCATGATAGTAGCTGCTTTTCAAGTGGTTGTCACATGTGTTGCCCTCCACAAGCCGTGTTCATGCTTTAGTAAATCATAGAACCTGACAAGATTCGTAGAAAATATACAACTTAGAGGATGCCGATTTTACTTATACACAGTTAATTCTGTGCTGAACAGTTTAGAAGGAAGATAGAGGTTGGTAGGTAATTACAATTTTGGAAAAGGGCAAGTAGAACGCTGTGAGAAAGATTAACTCAGATACAGTATACCATACATGCAACGAGTAACAGCTGGATGACAGAAAGGGTGAGGGTTCGGGTTTCAATGAACCAGATAGTCACACAATATTAGCACCCAGTTTCATGTTCTTAAATTGTGCGTCAGGTCATCTGCTGTTGACTCGACAAAACCATACACCGTTTTGTTAATCTAGATTGAACATACGCATACGCCGAATAGTGGTTTCAGCAAGTCAGAGAGTTCGGCCGATGTTGTAGCTTGAGCAGATCATTTCTGAGGCGGTTACTGGAGCTAGACAAACGCATAAGTCGTTACGAGTGATAACATGGACGAAGGATCTGTATGCTAAAACCAAATCTTCACCGAAATATCTATTTCACACTGAAAACCAATATGGTTTATGCAGAGCTAAATGCGTAAAGAAGTAAACGGTGCAATGCAACCCGCCTTCTGCCAATAACAACAAGACTGTTCACGATGTATAAACAACACACGAAGAAACTGACCTCAAACAGAGGGCGCATCGTCAAGCTGAAAACAATCGAAAACTAATCAGTGATACCATTCAAACAGTCTACGGAGTAACCTAATCTGAGGTGACCTTCTTGACCACTGAGATACAACTGGGTGAAGTAGTCATTCAAAGATTTGTCTCACGAAAGGTAATGCCCATGTTTTTGTCTCAGAAGCAAACTACATAAGAAGAACACCATTCACAAGTGATACCAGCTTATGCCTTCAGCTTCCAGCTGAAACCTTCTTAATAAAGACCACAGACAGCAAATTTACTTGTGAACAGACTAGGCCTTATCTATAGCCGGGATAATATCACTGATTCAAGGTGTCGTGAACCAGGTGTTTTGATCGCTACTCACTTAAATTTGGACTGGGATGGACCCAGTTGTTACACACAGAATCCCCGGTAAACCCGCTTATATGTAAGTCTACTAGAAAATATGCCTTACTGCAAAGGCTGCTATCCCCTGGTAATGTTCATACCAGTGGAATTCACAAGTAACAATCAATAATCAAAGGATGTTTTCACATGTCAAAAGTGTTCACCCAGTTGATTAAATTAGCCATGACAGTCGAAAGACAGCTTGTGGAATAATGAAGTTTCATTTTCAACTTGTCAAGAACCTATCGGATACAGTATTCCGTTGATGTATTCATAGCATAATGCAAGCATATATATAAAAGAACGAACGTTGAAGTGGGCAGTACATTCAGTTAAGTGGTTTTTGTCCCACATGCATAAAAATCAAACCACCTTGATCACGTAATTGCCATAAATGTGTAACTTTAAACAGAAGATATCATTATCAGTGAATTGACTACGCTTGTTATTCGTACGAAACAGCTATCTGAGGTTCAGACAGACCATTATATTAAATGTATTTCATACTAACTGAAAATATATCCATTGCAATCTTCTTAAAAATTGCTGCATCCACCGGAACGATTCTTAGAAAAGATTAATACCACAAACATTACTGACAAATTATCTGTTGCGTTCAAGATCAAAGAACGCGTGATTTTCTGTATGTCCGATTTTTTGTTGTGTTGGACCAGTTAAACTGATCACATTTATTTAAACACACCCGTAAGCATCACTAAACCCGGCCCAATAATGGCGGATGGTTCGATTGATTTCATCAGTATGACTAGTTTGGTTTGCAACATTCATGAAATAAAGGTCAATCACTCATGAGGAGTGAGGTTGCTGAATTCTAGGTACCGATTAGGCTACTGACAATCGCCGATAAAACCTACACTAGACTGTTACCTCTTAGGTCCCTTACTCTACCTATTTCAAAGATGACTGAAATAGGAATGTACGATGAAATCGTGGTTTGACCAGCTGGATGATGAAACTTTATAATCTAGTGTTTTGCTAACTTCTACAGGGATTTGTAAGCCATTTAAAGAAGGGTGCCATCGAATACGTGGCAAATATCAGTGACAGACTCGGTGTTCTTTACACCGTATCACCAATGCAGTTTTTAGTCTGTTTCTTCAGTTGACATTTCTCTAAATTAAATGGGTAACACCAGTGGTCAACACGACTGCCCCTTTGCAAGTGTATTCATTTTCATTCCCTGGCAGGTTTGAATACTACTCATTGATGCGAAACGCTCTCTGGTGACTCACCAGACGGAGTTAATTGTGATTTCTTGAACAATTGACTGATTCAAAAAATAGTGGATTTCAAACCTACTGGAGCAACCTTTGCGAAGTGAAGCAGCTTTTGGTCAAATATTCAATCAGCAGTGCCGTGATGCAATCTAGTCACGTGCCAGATTTCAAAACCCTCACCGTAAACAGTAAGAGACTGAATAACCTCAACGGTTGCCTTTGATATCGGCTACTCATGAGCCTATCGCACGGCCAATTATACACCTTTTCACGCTTAGTCAAGAAAGTCTTTTAATTTCAGTTTGAACATCACCCACAATTGATCGCAGCTGTTGCATTACCATAAACTTTCCAGTCGGCCACTTTCGAACAAAAGAAGCATTAGACTCGAGTTTTGCTCTCATTAGAGCTCGTCAGCAGTGCATATCCATGTCACTGCCGGCACTAGAAATCCGGAGCGAACAGACAGTAACTGTGTCTCCATTTCGAGACGATCGGGCAACCTGATAATTACTCACAAGCGAAAGTGGTTGAGCGTTCACATATGATAATTCGGTCGTGCCCAATGTGAGGCCAATGGCGCACTGGTCAACAGGGTTGCCTCATAAAACCGTGGCCGGAGTTCTAGTTCCGGCAGTGGCAAGACTATGCACTACTGACGAGCTCTAATGAGAGCGAAACTCGAGTCTAGTGCTTCTTTTGTTCGTAAGGGGCCGACTGGAATGTCTATGGAGATGCGACAGCTGCGATCAACTGTGGGTGATGCTCGACTTGAAATTAACCAACTCCCCGACTACTCATCAGTAATCTAAAAGTCTTTTAAGCTATATCCTACCCAGTACCAGTTAAAAGTGACACACTTTTCTTCACCAAGGTATCAGTCCTTTCACTTTTTGAATTAATTAATGTAGTAGTTGCCAATCAATTAATGAACCTGCAGCACAGTAGGATATAAAGTGGGGACTTTCATGCCTTGAAAATGTCACTAGATTTCAATCGGCATTGCTCGCTTTTCATTAGTTCATGCAAAGTTGTTCTAAGCTGTAGAAAATTCGTCGTGAAAATTAGGAAAACATATTTCAGATAACAGTTTTGTGAGCATCGGAAACAATGGACTGTCAGAAAATTTTTGTGACTGCAAGTCTGGAGTTACCATAACGTCTTCAGACATGTCCGTTCAGAGTATAAAATAGGCCTAAGTACTGTTACTGAAGCCGGCTGTCAGTTGAACGCATCGAATACACCAATGGGTAGCTAACAGCAAGATCATGGATCGGATGTTTAAAAGCAAAGAACAAGTCAGTCTTTAAAGGAGTGCACGTTCTAATTATCACATCATGTGGTAATGAATAAAACTAGTCTACCGTTACAGAGAATACTCTTTACCAATGTCATACCTGATTAGCGTAAGCTGAGATCTAGACAATATGACTTAAAGTAAAAAATCTACACCTGTTACCAGTGATCTAGCCTCTATCGATAACTGTGTGATTGGGAGACAACGGCTAACAATTTGTAAGGTATGATTGTTGCTTTTCTTTGACTATACTGAGATCGAATTAAGGATATGTAATGTAGCTGGGCAGTGAATACCTAGGACTTTCAATTGCGGGGTTTTATATCAATATCAGTCATTGCCATTCTGCTGTACGTATCACTCTGAAGGAGGGGTATAATGGTGTGCCGCATATGTGATGGAGTTAGCATGGTACTCCTCAGCAATAGTTTTGGCCAATGTTGTATATCTGGTAGAACGATTTACCTCTCCCCTAGCTATTCCGCTGGCAAAAGCTCAGGTTACCTGGATGAACAGCGTCACGATGAAACGCTTATGTCACGTGAAGATCATCTGCTGTCTGGCCGACGCACTGGAACACCTGTTGTTCAGTCTGGATGGCAGAAGCAAATGTCACGTGACCTGAATTAAGCTCGACTACAGTTGGTTGGTAGGTAACTCGTATGTCCAAAAATGTGCAACCGAATTCAACAACGGATCACATACAGTTTGAGTGCATACTTTGCGTCGAACCATTTTATCGATGAAATAGAGTTTGCAAATATTACACGATTTGTGATTTGTGTCTAGAATCAGTAAATTTTTGACGAATTTGGCTGCAGCTTCAATTAATCGAAAGCGTTATTAGTAGTTGTGATGATGAAAGTAAAACTATGCGCACATTCCATCCAGTTCACAGAAATTATTAGGTGGTCGATGGCAGTTGTGACAAATGTCTCCTAGTCTGTGGCAGCGGAATGCATTGCTCCAGTGCCCGTGGATAATACCACGAACAGTCGAGGGAGGGAAAAATTTCCATTCCTCTATGTACTGATAAACTAAACACAAGCATCACAAAAGCAAAATCTAGCTATCTAGTATGTCACACACGATTTATTGTACCAGAGACCAGTGAAGTCGTAAATTATAAGGGGCTCACAAAGAACAGGTGAAAATACGTTCACGCGGACAAGGAGCGGTTAGCATTCACAAACTGCCAAATAAATCTCTGTTTGCTGTACAATGTAAGGTACTCATAATAATAGGTTTTCCTAATAATAACGTTATATATTATATTACGTACTCATTTCCGCGGGGGTCGTTGGTTTTACATACTTTCTGCCCATTCAATTTCGGATCTTTAATCATGTAACAGCTTCTTATGAGCTCAAATAGTCACCTATTACATTTTCACTAATTAGACTGAATGTTGTGATTTATACGAATATCGTGTATTGTGTTGTATGGACAGGAAATGTTAGTAAGACAAACATACTCAAAACGCATACATGAGTACCTTGTTAGGATATACAACGTCCCTTACTTCTCACTACTGAAATTCATCAGACCGATCTACTTAAAAATTAGGTTTTCAGAAAATCAACTTTCAATATTTGCCAATCATCATCTTTGTTTCCCCTGTATGGACGGTTTGATAACATTTTACACACACGTCTCGCTGTAATCCTGTAAACATTCCTCATGGCATTCAGCTTCCGACTGTGAGAGGGCCAATCCACTATGTGCTAGCCACAACTCTTTGAAGTATAGGGGTATATGTGGGAGCATGACGACTAGATGCATAGTGTTTAAATATGTTTATTTTCGAAAACGAGGTGACAGAAATGTCGTGTTCTCAACCTTGTGTGATGATAACCAGCGAGCTATGCTGCTGAGATGCTCAGCTGAGCGATCGTTCAGTTGAGTCAACTGATGAGCAACACGTGGTGTATTCTTATCAGAACTGAAACAGTGGCATAAGGATGACCTACGACGGTGTTACAACTAACATGAACAATATGAGTTTGATCAATAGTTTTCTTATTGGTGAGTAGTGGTGACTTTTGGTTTTACACTAGTCGAAGCTGTCGTATTCCAATAGACTTTTCAGTCAGCTATTTTTGAAAACAAGCATCATACTTGTTTAGACTTGTCAGTTTTTAGGATGTTGCGTGAGAAAACTGAAGGCAGTAGAGAGTAGAATGCCCGGGATTGTGCAACAAAGACAAACACCGGCCATAACAACTCAGATAACGAATACATTGAAATTGACTAGATCTTTCTGCCTTGGTAGAAACGTCAGGTTGGTAGTACAACCTGCTTCCAACTCGAAATGTGGAAAACTGATGGAAGTATCCTCAGTGAACATGTAGAACGGAATAAAGTAGGCAAATGCCGACAAAACTGGGACCACTGAATGAGCAGAGGTGATATTCAGTGGTGAGGAGAGAGTCCGTCTTGACAGTCGAGATGGTTTGACGCTGTATGTGCGTGCGGTCTGGTAAGAAGGATGGATGTTCAATAGTTGAAGTTACTACCTCAGCTCTGTGGTTATTTGAGACAGCAGTCTCTACCGAGAAGAAGTCATTTGAACATACCAGACTGAAAAAGGACGAAGAATCAAATGTTGATAGTCAACTCTGAGATATGACTTTCCAACTTAAAAAGGATTCCATAAGCGTCACCTACTCATCAGAAATAATCACCAAATAATTATCAAATAATCATCATTACAGTTGTGTCCGCTTTCTCAGCTCCTTCATTAGTCATAAAGTCACGTTTCCAGTAAATGTTCCTTCATTTGAAAGTTTTCATTCATAGGGTTTCAACTGGGTTATAATGTTGACAGACTATCTTCCAATGTTATTAATCACAACACGAAATCACCCATCGCACTTGTTTGGCTTGTTTGATGTTCAGGCTGATTTTCCAATGACATTAACTGCCTACAGACAGTGTGCGGGACAATCAGAAACGTACCGCTGCGTATCTTCTCTGGTTGTACACAGCCTTAGTATCAAATAGTAAATATGGCTTAATTCGGCCAAATATTATAGAGATAGTTTTGCCATACTACCAATGTGTACCGGAACTTCAGTGAGTACCCTATTGAAAACCGTCTGCCAGTAAACTGTGAACCAATATTAGGTCAGAGTTTCCGCGATGCTACTCCACTCATTATCTTCAGACTGCTGTTTGATGCTATGCGGTACCAACGAAAAATTGCAAAATTTCACCCAAACACTAAATTTAACGAAGTTCACTTCTTCTTGTGGTTGGGAAAATAGTGAACAGATTCGAAATATGAGGTCAGCTATTGTGGCTGCAGTTTTTGCTGGACTGCAATCCTTAACAACCACAGCACTTCTTATTTATTGGAAAGTCCATACACTTTGGGTACCTCTGTTCATCATTCAGGAAACGTACTCGTTTAATTCTCAATACTTCTCCTCGTTTAACGTCCATATTTGCAACTGGATGGGTTTGAGCTGTGCTACATTGGTACTTTGTTTCACGGTTTCCATGTCAATAAATGATGCTTCGTGGCTTATACGTTTGTGGCAAACGTGAGTGATCAGCATTTTAAATTTTTCTTTCAGACACTGGACCGATATAATCGTTTATTACCACTCTATTCTAGAG
This sequence comes from Paragonimus skrjabini miyazakii, assembly GCA_014338405.1. Taxonomy (NCBI): domain Eukaryota; kingdom Metazoa; phylum Platyhelminthes; class Trematoda; order Plagiorchiida; family Troglotrematidae; genus Paragonimus; species Paragonimus skrjabini miyazakii. The sequence continues at coordinate 144,900 of JTDE01000193.1, read as the reverse complement.
ACAGCAGCAATACACATTGTTTGGTACCTGAGATTTACGGTCATATTTTATGTCACGAAAATTCATAGGTCAGACCATAGAGGTTAACAAAAGTAGAAGCTTCCTTTCCTGGTAAATCGAAAGCTTGGTAGTCTCACGAAAGTCGCTTGCTGATGACTAGCAACTTGAAAGTGCGTTGAAATGATCAGCTTACACCCAGTGTTGCGGAAATTTGGAAAGCGCTTCCATCAATTAAACGGAACTTTGTGACATTTTCACCTAACTACACTGAATGAACTGTTTGAAACCCAAAGTGATTTTATCACACTCACGTTGGTCATACCATACATGTTCGTTTTGTGTGCTCCCGGAATGTTTCATTAAAAACACTGAGGTTTTCGTGGTTTTGGTACCGCTGATGATAGATGGATTCATAGAACTTCAGTAATCCGTTTGCAATCTCATGGACAAATCGCAAGCAGATATGAGGTTGATTTTTATGATGTTGTCATAACAGTAGCCATTAAAGTCAGTCAATAGAAGATCTTATTCAGTAATTGAGACTGAAATTCACGGTTCGTTGTACATTCTACCTCGTTACCTTTGAGCATTGACTTTTGAGGATTCGAACAGTTACATCCGTGTCAAAATTATTTCTCAGTAGACTATCAACAGTGAAAACAGAACGTACAGAAAGTGGTTAGTTTGTGCAAGTTGGTAATATATACCATGTCTAACTAGAATCAATCATATTATCTACAATTCATAACAAAAGAGGAATCAATGTTATCATGGTTTTAGTCTACAGTGTGTTAGTTGCGATAACTTGCTTAGCAGATGGACTGATACAAGCATTCGACGCATACATTCGATATATCACTTGATAGCTTAGATATCCAAGTAATCACGAAAGACTGAAGATAGAGTGAGCGTCTCTGATGACCAGAAGTAAATTATTGCATTTCAAAATTTGATTGTATTGTGCTTAATTGGCCACAGTTGAGTTGTATCTTAATCAACTTCACATAAAAATGGTCTCCAAGTTAGTTATATTCGGGTCATTGCACTTTGTACACAAGGTTTCATGGTAGTGTTGAATCCACATTTACTCTGTGGACCTTGTAAAAATGATTGCCTACTTGAACCGAAGTTCTCCATCACAAATGAACTGTGTTACAAACACTCTCTCTGAAAACGCTGAACGGTTTATTACGATGGTTGACTAACTCAGTTAGTTTACAGATTCGTTCCCTTCAGAAGTTTAATCGGGCACCAGTATCTAGAACCCATCAGTGCCTGTATGTATGTGGTTATTGTGGATCATATTGGCACTTCCAATTGGAAAGCATTGCAAGACGATCATTGTTTCGAAAACGTTTTGCTTCATGGCGTCAATTAAGCTTAGGTTAGCTGGGTTGTCTCTTGCTGCTCGCATTTCACATGGTTTTTGATATGTTTTTAAAATTAAATAATCTTAGATTCTGGCGACAAATTTTCGATTAGTATCAATTTCAAAAAGATTCCTGGTCGGTCTTAAGCTAACGCTTGAACTTAATGATATACTGATGAGTAGTAGAGGATTTTGGTTTTCATATAGATTGAATATCGACTGGAGCTAACAGGAGAGTTACTGTCTCCTCTCAAGGCGATCAGGCTACCATATCATTACTCACAAGCGAAGGTGGTTGGGCGTTCACATATGATAATTCGGTCGTACCCAATGTGAGATCAATGGCGCACTGGTCAACAGCGTTGCCTCATAAAAGTGCGGTCAGTGTTCTAGTTCCGGCAGTGGCAAGGCTATGCACTAATGACCAGCTCTAATAAGAGCGAAACTCGAGTCTAGTGCTTGTTTTAGAAAGGGGCCGACTGGCCAGTCTGTAGGAATGCGACTGCTGCGATCAATTGTAGGTGATGTTCAATGTATATTAGTGATATACAGCAGTGACGGTCACTATATACAGACCCACTGTCACGCCACATAATATTGGTCATTGTGTCAACGGACGCGTTCTCTTCTGCTGTGGTTCAGCTATGCCATGTTTAACTCTCACGGAAGTAATTAACTCAGTAGATCTGTGCTCGTCACAATCAATTGGTTTGAATAAAAGGAAAAAAATAGATTTCGTTGAGAAGATAACAACGCACGACAACAAAAGTTTTTCAGCATTCGAGGTAGAGGATCGTAGAGATATTGACAAGATTATGACTAGCAAAGAACCATAGCATGTTGCACAACTAAGTTTAACATGTGGCCACGTTGCTGTTTCGTCTGCCAAGAAGCCATTTAAATTCTATGTCTGGGCAATATTGGGTTATCAATTGCATGAATAGTGCGTGACTTGAGCGGTAAATGCAATGCCAGCTAATTGCATTATCAACTGGCGTACGTTTTGAAGCTAACCGGTACATACCTTTGTCATACATCCGGTAGCATTAATGAATACACATAAATGTTGCACTATAAACAATGGTCGATGTATGTGACATCTAGATATAACGGCCATATTTTTTTACTCGTGGCTAACATAGGACAACTCATCATCAAAATCACCATCATCATCATCATTACCATCATCACCGCCATCATCAACATCGCCATCATCAACATCACCACAGACACCAACAGATCGGTGGTTCTCACTTATGCTTAACTGCCATAAAACCACGAGGGAAAAAACACATCACTGTACAAGAAAATAGAAGAGAAAAGATATTCAACATAAGGTTGCTCAAATCTTGTAGATAAACAGCCGAGCTACAAGTAAAAGTGAAGTGGCATCAGCAACAGAGCCTCCCTACGATTTTCACTACCCCACGAATTGCATGATGTAGTGGAGAAAAGAGCGCCAAACATAACAACGATACGCACGATACCTAAAACTAGTGTTGACTAAAAACAGCTCACACTCAGCGCAAAGTTTTAAAGGCTGCCGCTATTATCCGGGCGGTGTGATACCATCCCAAACCTGCCACCTAAACGAGACTCAACTTCATCAAGACGGTTGACCTGGGCGTTCATATCTCTGGCCGGAATGACTATATCAGAACCACCGTGTGTCGACCAAAGGAGCGCAGCCAGATCCAAGTAAAAGGCGTCCCTGACACCGACACCACTACAGTCGGCTGGAGCAGAAGCAGACACAATGAAAAGATTTTTAAACGCTTTTGGTCTAGTATCATCTGCTAAATGGATGGCACAAAGTCTACCATTAACAGGAATCCAATCTACAAATTCGGCTGCGGTCGTCCTGCTGAGGACCAAACCTACTCTTGCTTGTCCGGTAGCATTGGCCATATAGTCACTTGGAGAGTATAACCAATATCGGGTAGACAATGTGGGTACTGTTAGTTCCATACGCTGACTGTTGTTCCGGCTTCTAGTTTCTGAAATGCAGTAGACAGCGACTTTCAACCAGTGTAACCTTTATGTGAGAGTAGCCCGTTGGCCTGTCTGTTTTAAAGCGCGACCCTTGAAAACACCTTCAATAATTCGCATTCTAGCAAGGAAAGAAGGAGGCCTGTGGATAGATGGTAAGAGATAGATCATAATGGCACATTGTCACCATCTGTTATGAGACCGGAAGAGTAATCACCAGAAATGGGGGTTGAGAGGGGCTTGAGAGCTAAATTTGTTAGGACAGTGGGAGAGGGGTCAGCATTAGCATGTTTTTGCCTAACCACCCTGCTGTATGCAGCAGATAGGGCGACCCAGTTTATACTGCAAGACGGCCGATGCAGTATGGAATTACTTGTTTTATGATTATTCATGATTGTGTGTGAGCTGAGATACTGCCAGGACGCCCAGACCTAGACAGGAGAACGATTAGGGTTCTCAACCAAAGCTTTCGGCTCAAAAGTCTGTACTGCCAGACAATGGACGAGTGACACTGTAACGGAATTAGTACTCTTTCCGAAACAGAGGCCAACCTTCTTCCAAACCCTAAAACAGAGGACCAGGAGGTTGCTGTTTGTCAAATCTCCACCTGCTCGCCTGGCTAAGATGAGCGACTCTGTCTGTGTGGTGGCGACACCGTCCAGTTTAGCCCAGTAGGTCATCGAGATGCACAAACCGTCACACCACGTCAAGGTCCAGTTCCGTTGTGTTATATACCCTAGATTAGGTTCTGCTGCTGTCAAGCCTGCTGAGCTAGGCACTTTGACATCACTGATTTAGATACCATAAATGGTGGCATCCCGGACATACTCGAACGCATTCAGACTTACTACGTTGCTTCGAAGTTTGGGGATGCAAAAGATGATCTGACTTAGGTGGGAGATTATCGTAGGCCAACTGGATGGTTTCCATGGGATTCTGGCACGACGTCAAATCATGCGTGTGCACCGAACCCCCAAGGTTCTACTAACTGTAATTCGGCTAATTGTAACTTGGATTTGACCATGCAGTGCTCTGAACCAGGTACTCATCGATGCACTCAACTGCAAACAATATTCAGATATGGTTTTGTTTGAATGTACCTTGTATGCATATACTGGCTTGTTGGTCACAGTCTGAGTAGTCCACTTCAGTTAAATTTTCTCATATATATATATATCAGAATTTCGTAGAAACTTTAGCTGTGTACATCAAATTCGGGGTTACTACAAATTTGAATTCCCGAACACTTACAGAAAACTTCATGTTAAAAGGTGTACTATGAATCCACCAGACGTAAGATTGCGTTAAGCAAAAAATGTGCTGGAATTTTTCGAATTATAAAATATGAAAATTGCGTTTGTTGTTTGTCTTAAATTAGTACTGCACCGTGATAAGCTTACTTTGCTTTCAGTACATACTATAACGAAAATATACTCGAAAATTTAATCTGCGTAATATAAACCAGCAAGCGCCAATTCATTCAGTCACGATTGTTATATTCATCTCTTATGACAGGTGCGATCGAAAATGATGGTTCAGCATGAAGTTGATCTAACAGATCAAGCTACTGTAATTTGAATCACTGCTGTTGCACGAAGGAACGATTCAAACCAATTTGGAAAATTCAATATCACAGGTAATTAAAGGTTTTGCATTAAAAGTGAGCAGATCATGCAAATCTGAAACCATTCCAGTGTTGGATTCGAGTGAATGTGGCCAGTGTGAATTTCGGAACTAATCCGGACACGCCGGCCAAGAAACCAAGTAGTACAAATTCGAATACTGTTTCACAGGGTCTACGTGATCGGCTATCTGGCCATTTCTGATCATGAATATACTGACACCATTGCTCATATAGACAATATAACTCATCGAGAACAAGTATTGATTGTGGAAATGAACATTCACTGATAGACTTGAGGATGTCAAAGATCTACAAGGTTTTGGCTAGTATATACGACGAGCATAGCGACATCATCTTCCTGCAGTATCTTCTTTATAGGAAGATTACTGTCAGTTAATGTTTTGTGACAGAAACACCTCAAGAATAGGGAATATATCGGCAGATCTTAATAATCCAAAAAAGTTATGCAGTCACCTTATGTTCTCTAATTCTGTAGTAGATAAATAGAACGGGCTTCTGTTCACCAAACCTGTAAAACAACCAGGCACACCTCTAATAGGCTACTGTACTATATTGATACACAAACCACTCTATGAGTAATTCAGAGTAACCGTCAATCTGGTCACTCAGCATTTTTGTACATTTGACAAATGAAACTGCAAAGCTTTTCATCATGACCGAGATCAGAAACGTGGGTCAATCAGTCAAAACTTTACTGCCCTGAGAAAACAGCTATATCCTCGTTGAGGTGTTGTTTACTGAAAAATTACATCTGCCAATCTGCAGAGATGCATCAGTGATGCATCATTTGAACACGATGTTCTCACTGTTAGCTCATTCAAACCAAAGACTTAGATTGTCAGTCAAACGATCGACCAGATCCCACCACTGATCCATCAGCTGAAATACACTTCTTTCTTCTCACACCTGTGTGCACAGCTTGCTGACGTTGAATCAGACGGAAGAGTATTCTAACACTGAATAACATAGTTGTACGATCGTTGTGAAAGATGATGTATGCAATATTGAACTGACTAACCGGTTTATTCAGTTTCATGCATTTTAACCCTGACAGTGTATGGGACAATCTGTTATTATGAAGACATTCAAGCTGAGCACCCATCTGGTCACTGAAGAACCATTATATTCGTTACTTTACTCCAGTGCCTAGATCAAACGTGAGCCATTGAGTCTTTTGAAAAGAACTTAACAACGTTCCTTGTTAGTGTCCTTTGTGTGAGACTCATCTACTTAGCTACAACCGTTAGGTACCTAAAATCGTCCGTGTTACACACCTTGTGATATGACCTATCTAGCGCAAATGTACCCTGAAGTGCTTGTCACACATGGTTTAGTCGCTCGACATTGAATTCACAACCAGTCAACGTAGGACGAGTGCTTATACCTGACGGTACCATAAAAACCTGTCATACTTTTATTATTTCGTTGCAGCTATTTACATATTTACATGCAATTCATCTTCTTTTAAGTCCATGCAAATATTTTTCTGTGAGTAACATTTTAACATCGATTGTTCATCTGTCACAAACAAACATTGTTGACCTGGTAAATAAGAACGATAGGAGCAAATGAGTTGTACCTATAATTCTACTTCAGCATGTATATCACCAAAATTCCTTATCGAAATTTCTTCTTTCAGAAACGTTCCTACAGATATGCATACGTGCATTTGCAAACAGAGTCTATCTTTTTCTAGATTAGGAAATGGTCGTCTGACAAAGCAATTTTTGGTCAGAACGATTCATTACGCTACTGAAGAGGTAGCGAGTGAATGAATACACTGCTAGATTGTTGTGTTCAATGGAGAACATGCGAGTTCGCTCATACTCAAGCAACTGTTCCAAATGATTGACCGATAGGGCAGAGAATAACCATCTCTACCAGGCACCATCGTCTGACGTTATCTTCTCACTCGTGAAGTTATTCTCACCTTGACTTGTTGTGTACTCCCAAATGACCAAAAGACTAGTCAACAGTCACACTGTGGTCAGTTTTGAGTGACAGTATTTTAGCTTCATAAGAGTCCTACAGGTTTTCATACTCACTGATCGCAAAACGGAAGTACACATAGAATCCGAAGGAGATAAGGGCCATTGAGATTGTACTTTTAGATTTTTGAGTGACCACCGTCCATTACTCTTCTCAGTGATTAGCTCAAGATTGTAGTAAAGTGAAAAATATTCATCAACTCACTTTTCGTAAATGATCACAGAACCAAATGTGACAACGTTTGAGAACGGTTTAGACATACTGTTTTCCCGTTGTTCATTGTGTTCCGCTCGGAGGTTTGTTTGTCTGATTAGAGTTCACTCGGTTATTTTGTTTCATGCATAGTTTTTCACTTCACATAAGCTTCCCCTCAACTCGTTGTAAGCAGATGAACCGGATACGACTTGTGTTACTTGCACGAAACCCAGTGGATTCTATCATCACTTATTGCAGTCAAACACTACACGCTGGCTGTTTATAGTACATTTATATTTCTTAAATATTCAACTGCTGAAACGTAATCATAAATAAAATTAAGGAACATTTTTTTGAAATTTAAACCAAACAAAGTTTTTGTGCAGTATCCAAAAACAGTGTGTATTTTTGATCAAGGAAAGCAGTAGTGAAATGTTTTAAACATACGCTGAACACAAGCGACTTGAACAAAACAGTTTTCATACAGAATGTCTCAAACAAGTTACTGAACAACGAGTAGCTGTACTTATCCATTGATGCGAAGCACAGCCAGTAAAGTGCCACAGATGGAAGCATCTTCAGGTGTAAGTGAATACTGCTTATTGTCAGGCTAACATTGGTCGGTAACACTATATTGCTTCTAATCATGAAAAGTCTGTTACCTAACTCGAACAAACCTATGACTCATCCGAACTTATCATTGGTTGAGCCTGGTGAGTCATCGTTAATACAATCAAAAGAAATAGATTAACATCATATTAACATATGTGAACTCAATCACGACAAAGCTGTGTCAGCCGATTGGCTCATTCCCGGTTTATATAAACCTTCGATTGTTTTCAGTCGACAGACATATTGTCTCCAGGTTATTGTTTAACCTAAGTTGGGTATATTCTCAATCATACTATCTCACACGGATCCTATCTTCTTGATTCTGTTAGATGAAGGTTAAGATGAACTGTGGACACTGAAAAAATTAGATACAAATCCTAATACATCCATATGCCAACAACATAAGACATACATTCTACATCTCTTCTACTTCCTGTTTATACATCCCCATCTCACCTCACCAGCCAGACATACGTGATTTGTTATTGTTAGCCGGTGCTAAAATCTCAATGCATGATCGAACGACGACAATAACAACACAAATGAACAAATACTGATGTCTAAAAATATTGTGTTGATGGATGAGACTATTTTTTAAGTAGCTATTAATTGAATTAATACTAAGTCATACTTTTTCTATCATAACGAAATAAAACACAATGTTTCTCTTGAAGAAATTGCCCAAGTAGGATGTTGTAAGACGTTGTTAGTGAAAACTCTACATATCTGCTGTGATGGAAGTAACATGATCAAGATCGCCAGATGGATAGGCAACCAGGTAACCTACTGATTAATGCATTACTGGAGAGAAAAACCGTGAGTCTCAGAACAGATGAGCAATAATGGCTAAATGACTCGTAAGTGCAGTCATTCTGAACATCAACTACATAAGTTATATGTCTTGTCTTAAAACCAGTTTAAACTGTGAGCCATCAATTTCATCACTTTGCCACATACATTAGAAACATTTACTGTGGCCTTATCCTCACCTAATTCAACACTACTGGTTCAAACCATGTCAAATGCACACAAAAACTGTGTATTACTAACATGGCGGATACTAGGAGCTGAAACACAGAACCACCAGCAATTTCTTCACAATCCAGAAACTTGTTTGGTACAGATGAGGAGTACATAGATCTATGCTAACGTGCGTTGAGTATCACATAACTTGCAGCCGGTCAACAGCAGCCTCACGAACTGAGGAGAGTTGCAATCAACTACATTTGGCTGGTAAGTGTAGTGACCCTTAGCAAAGGTCACCTTGCAACATCTCACTTGTTGTAAGGAACTGGTTAGAGACAGTGTCATCGTTTTTGACAATCGGCACGTCAGCCCATGTCTTACGAGGTGCACCGTGTCAGTGGTCGAATAGAGGATCAGCTTCACGCAAGTCTGAACAAGATAACTTTCAATCATACGATTTCATGTACAACCCTCGAAGAAAATTTGGTCGTGCGCGAAATAGTAACCGAGATCATTGTGCAATATTCTTCTGATGATAAGCCTTCCAATAGTTGAAAGAACTCATGTTTGAAGACAGTGCTGACTAGGAGCCATGTACCTACGGATCAGTCGATTTATAGCCAGCTGTCTTCAAAGTTTTGGCGTCCATGATAGACCATCTACCGTGAATGTTCTCAACATAGTTTGCAATTTTTGCTTGAAGTCCTTGTCATGCGTTTTCAACCAGTTTGCTGTCAGAACAAGGTACAATAAGGTGACTGTTGAAGACAAACAAATTAACGCTATCTGTATAGACTGTCTCACAGCATTTGCTCAAGTGAGACTCCCAAATCCATACACAAAGCTTCGTTATTTCAAAACCGTTTCATCTTCAAGCTTGGTTCACGTTCCATTAAATGCCAGCAAACTCAAACTGCTTTAAGTTGAAGTGTACACCGCACCACGAAATGTTTCTCCGGAACACAGTTAGATGCAATGCAACAATCTTACGAGAATAAAATTTGGAACAGATGGTTCCTTTCATAAATTTGAACATAGAATTAAGAAGACTAACAATGGTGGATGCCACCAATTCCCATTGCCTTTTTAGTATCAAATAACAATGGTCAAAAATATATACCTAAAATTAGTAGGATCCGAGTGAAAAAATGAAGCAGCAAATTTGGTCGATAGCAACAGCGCAAAACTGTTAGATCCATGCGAGTCTAAGGCTTATATGTAATACCAAGTTGAACATCACCCACAATTGATCGCAGCTATCGCATCCCTATAGACTTTCCAGTCGGCCCCTTACGAACAAAAGAAGCACTAGACTCGAGTTTCGCTACCCTTAGAGCTCATCACTAGTGCGTATCCTCGCCACTGCCGGAACTAGAACCACGGCCACGCTGTTCATGAGGCAATCGTGTTTACCACTGGGCCGACTGGAAAGTCAATGGGTTTGCGACAGCTGCAATCTATTGTGGGTGATGTTCAACTTGAAATTAACCAAGTCCTCGACTACTCACCAATAATTATATATAATTATTTTTGCACACATAATGCTTGTTTGAGACGGTTAATCGCAGCCTCCTCAATGAAACGCAGTTCACCGTGGCGTACTATAAACTTGAATGTCGATTCGGGATTAATCCGATGACTTTTGGCTAACATGTATCTAGTGATAGATGAAGCCGGAAGTTTGCGTGATCCCGGAAAGAAAGAAGTAGACTTCGCAGTCACATTCTGAACCCATTCCGACAGATACTGCTCTACCCTAGAATTCAAACACCTATCAGTTCTGCCAGTGTAAATTTTTTGCAGTTACGCGCAACTTGATAACTACAATGTGAATTGGTGTTATTAGATTGCTCTCCGCTTACTGGAGGTAACGGTAGCTTCTGAGTTTAATATTGAAGAGGCAATACGAACTGCTAGCATCTCTCAGTGTCCGTCTTCTTACTGCTATGTTCAAACTTATGAAGGGTGCCAAATGTTTCAACGTCTTAAAAAGACGAACTCCTGCGGATTCTTGCAACCTGTTCCAATTCATTGCTAGCTTGAAATGCAAAATTGCTCGGGAACGAGTGAAGATATATTTTCTGTCCGAGTGTCTAACAAAATCTGGAATATACGTGTGTACAACTCTTCGAAAAAGTGAACGATGTACGGATGAGGTTACGAACCCACTTGACTGATTTCCTCTGGGGGGGGTGTGGTGACGTCATGCATTTGATTACATTCAGCTTGTCCTTTACAGTGGAGGAGTTTCACACGACAGACGGCATCGTACATCTCAGAAGACTTTACCAGTTATGACTTCAGGTCATAAAGCTAAATTAACTAGTTATCGTGGTTATTTCAACAGAAATAAGATTTGATAGGTTTATTATCGGTGACTGAAGGATGTGGCTCACAATCTATTCAATATCATACACCTGACTTTTGCTTGGAACAGATTGATTGACATTTGGCATAGAGGTCCCCTTACTTCTATATCTCACCGAGTACCTTAATAAGTGTTAGTTCAGTGCAATAATGCTGCACAACTCTTGGTGTTTCACAGGAATTTGCTTTAAGACAATCCCTATATAGATTATCGATGCTGGAAATTTCATAGCGCGCAAAGGTCTTACTGGTGTTACACACTAATAACACGAAAATCTGCTGTTATGTATAAAAATATGCATATATACCCTTAAATGGCACCTTCAGCCGTCTTCTATTGCAACCATTTGTTGAGTACTGTATACTCGTCGTTCGTGGAGGGGAAGGTTGACTATCAGTTAATATGAGTGGGTTGTGAGGACGATCATTTTAGACTTATTGTCTCACTGGTAAAAAAGTTTAATCATACTGCTTGAGAAGCGTCACTGTGGCAGCTATTTTGTAACACCTAACATGTTGATGCACCCGTACAACAAATTTAGTAGAGACCCAATTGTGAAAAACATGGTCTTTAACCACAGTCGAACTGGCGATAGAAACAATATCCTCAAATGCAAGAAGTGATACAAGACTTTGCAGAAAACTCAGAAATTTCGGATTTGAAGACGGTCACCCAACCAAACCACTGTGTTGTATGAAATCCGTTTGCCGATCTTGTGGATTGCCTTACCAAGCAAGGAGTCTCAAACAGTTTGTGGTGGAATCTACAAATGCCAATTTTGGGCATCCGCTTATTTTCTCTCGCGTTACTTGCATTCTTTATTTGGTAAATAATGACTTTCCCAATCAATCATATTGGAATGATTATAATCCACGTCTACCCCCCCCTCTTTCTAAATAGTTCAACAAGGACGCAAGCAAACACACCCACTGGCGGCCTTCTACATGCTTCGATTGTCCTATGAATTCAATGTACATGCAAATCTAGTCATCAGAGAACAACCACCTGTTCACGGTGCTTGCAGGTGTATTCGCAGAAACAAACCGATAAGTGAAATTCATGGTTCAAATAAAACTGATTTTTCTTTTTTTGCCGCGATAAGATTGTCAATGCTCCTCTGTTGCCTTAAATATTTTTGAAACTTTTACACCTACTCTGAAACCTGTTTATCAATACCGTAAGTCTTTCATTCCCATGTGTATCGACAAAATAGTTTTGTTTACATAAACGAAATTACGGTTCACTTTCAGTGACTACAACAACTCATACATACCAAGGGCAATGCACTATTTGAAAGATAAATATGGAATAATTGCAGGATTGTAAGTCAAGTCCAAATTTCACAAACAATGTGCAGATTCTTGTTTCGAACCATTTTGCGAACTTCTAATGTGTTTTAGGAATAATTTTCAAAATTCTAAGCCCCGCTTGCATCTTAAAACAAACCTTGTCATTCTAGACTCAATACACCTTCGGAGAATGTCATGTACATAAAACACACAACTTTATCATCACAGCTTCATTAAACCTGTTGCATGTGTTATTGTAAATCAGATTATACTAGTACCCTTAAAACGTTATCTATAAACGGGACTACGCTGGTCAACATGGAAAGTGGTCCCCCAGTAAAACTATTACAGAATTATTTAGATAGATCAGAAATCTTATTAGAAAAACTATGCGATGGAAAATACGCATTTCTTATCTATAAAAAATACACGTATACCGTAAGATTTTATGTTAACTTCAATATATAGGCAGTTTTCACGTTAGATTTCCGCAATGTATTGACAATCCACCAGATATTTTAGTAACAAAGTAGACATGGTTTGTCGTCAGGGCCACTTTGATGGCATTTTTATTGTCATTGACAAAATCGTAATTTTTTTAAATCACCAAAATATACCGAAATTTAGCTTCAATTGAATGTCAAGAAACGAGTTGTGTTGTGCTTGTTAGAAGTTCGGTCTGATATATTTTTGGACTCCCGAAAAGAAACATTTCAGATGTCCAGGAAATGTCATAGTTTAGTAATAATCAGACAAGTTACTAATGTCTTCAATAGGGTTGTAACACTATGTTCTCTATTTGATGTTTTTGGTTGTATGATCTACTTCATCCACACTTCCACCACATACTATCTAATGAGACAATCAAATATTCCGTAAAACCACGTGGTGGTCAAGCAACGACGTGATCGTCAGATATGAAGGTTTCGACTGTTCCACTAAGCTGTGTGTGGATGTCGCCTATCCAGCTGGTGTCCTCGTGATCACTCGAATCGCTCGTTAGGAAGGCTACTCCCTAGATGGCAGTGTGTCACAGTGACGCACATAAACTCATAACACTTGTAATTCTCCAGCTTAGCTGTGGTTTTATCAATTTTTAACTTTGTTAGTAAGTTTTCACTATATTAGATTATTTTGCTTCAGTGTTGTGGTGGGCAACGGCCCAAACTACAGTACCTTCTGATCAGACTTAAGACCACTGTAGATAAATAGGTGATTAAGCGGATGGGTTCTCCTTCTGTGGTTGTTTGAGGCCTGTTTGGGAAAAATTTCGCCAGTTTATACAAAGGGTTAAGGCTATTGACTAGAAACAACTTATTTCGTGAGACGACTTTGTAAGACTAAGAGTCGTTAATTATTTCACTTGAATCGCGGATTGTAGGCGGTATTTCTCACACAATGGATCATGGAGTTTCATGTTTCCATCAGAGGGACCTAACCATAGGTGGAATTGTTCTGACGTTTGCTTGGATAAGTAAATAGCAAAATTTCGTTATTCCAGGATTAGATAAATGACGGAAAGTTCCCAGTAAAACAAAACAGGGAAGAGACATCATTACTGTATTGATAGGAACGTTTGCACTCTTTTTTCTAACTGGTCTCGTGCCAGTTAAACACTTCACTCGATAACTATACTGTTCTCACTTCTAAGGAGAGTATGGGAAATGAGTTAATAGACAAGTCACCTTTACTTATGGTGTAATTACGTTATTCTCTGACCTAATAACCGAATCGATCCGTTACATAGCGCAGGCAATCTCTGTACGACTCACTGTGTTCTCTGATTGGCTCTGACAAGGCTCATCCAATAAAACAGAGTTTAAAAACCAGGAAGTTTGTTTGATTAGCTTCCAACACACTCCGGACGTGCACATGCCGCAAACTAGCTACCACAGACAGATAACTGACTTACTATGAATGATTTGTGGTTCAATACGGAGTCCGGTTGATTATCAGCTGTGTTGCAAGACCGTTGCAACAGTTTCTAACTCCAAGCGGTCTAAATGGCCGTGGATCTCCTAGGATCGGAGAGATGTGTGGTGTTCTAAATCCGATCAAACTTTACAACAAAATACCACGGAAAACAACTTGTGCTTGCCGTGTTTGTTCTCACGTTATCTCCACCACCACAACTGTACGAAAGCTCTAAAACTGCTGCCATCTCCTCACACTGAAGGATTGGTTAGTCTATCGCCTCGCACGCACTTGCAAACGCACGTACACACACGTGCAAATCTACATGGACAGAGTGTGGTACGGACATGCTTGTGAGTGAATTTTATCCGGACGACCCTTTATGTGGGCCAAACAGGCGACGGCTTAGTCGTGTCACTCGACTGTTTGTACAGCTATCTGTGGACTCGGTAGCCTAGCCTTCCGTTAGACCAATATCTAAGAGTGACGTACACGCTAGGCATAGTCATAAAATAAGCATGTGCTCCTACATTCTTTGTCCACTGTAATGATGGACACGGAACACGTCACAGATAGGCTCTGTGACATAGTTTACAGAACAATATTAAGCAATAAAACTGAGCATATGCATTGCTCGGGTAGTTCGAAAATTGAGTAGCTGTGAAAAAGTGATGTACATTATCAATACTTCAGGTCGGAGCGTTGATTCCAATATGTTGCGAATATCTTGCGAATTCCCATGAATTGTAACTGTGAGCTTCAATTTATGAGAAGGTTTATATAGGCAATCACACCATGTTTTTACTGATTAGTACGTCTGTGCCGCTCCATAACAAACGTGTGTAATTTATCTGTATGTTAACTGGATGCAATGATCTTGGGCTGTGCGATTTATCGAAATGGTCAAAGCAAACTCTTCAAACGTTTATTATGTTGTGATTGCACGCACTGGTGATAAGCCGCTGTAGTGGGTGTTCGTTGGTGTGACAAGTCTATTGAGTAACCAAAATTGGAAGCTCTAGAGCATGCTTTCATTGCAGAAAATCTAGGCATAGTCAGATAGACATTATCGGTAACATTCACTATGAAATTCGGTGGCTAGCCGTTGGTTTTTGTGGATCTGACTCTCGGCGGTTTGGATAGACGAACAGTGTTCAGCTCGCAGTTGACATAATAGAAAGTGCAAAATCTAATGCTTAACCGCTAAATGCGAAAATCCTTTCCGGACAAGAAATACTGCCAATCCACCTTTCCACCAATAGTTAAGATAACATGAACCAAGAAAATGCCGACTAAACAAGAGATAAATGTAGTACTTCATTACATATGTCGCTCAAAGTCTCAGTGGATTAATGAAACCCACACGAAGTAAGTCATCAAACTAATCTGTAGCTCATCAAGAAGCTCAATGAAACAGGAAGTATCTGATGGCCAGACACTAAGTTAACATTCTGCAACATCCGCCGAATTCAGTCGATTGAAAATCCGTTTTAGAAAATACAGAAAAACTATCGTTGTCTATAACCTGAACTTAAGGAGGACCAATTAAATAACAACGGAAGTAAAGTATATCCACTAAAAATATCTGCGTGAGTTTCGTGCACAAGTGCATCTCGCTAGTTGTAAATTAAACGGATAATTAACTATATAGTCGAGAGTGAATACGGAGATAGAATTGAAACATTTTGATCATTTATATTTGGAGTAGCACAAGTAAAGTTAGACTGATGAATACGCTGTTAGCTCGGTTAAGCTGGCGTGATATTCCGCCCAGGTGTAATCCAGTTAACGCACTAATACGGACCAAGGGGGGGATTATGTTTTGGGGAAGCTACTACAAATGTTAAGTGAGACCATTCTGTTTCTATTAAACCGGTGCTGACCATGAAAAGTTATTTTAAAATAGTTATCGCGTTTTTTAAATTATGATACCAAAGGTCATTCCGAATTCACCCAGTGTTCAGACAACCATGTAAAGTTACAATGACACCAAATTCATATCTATAACAGTTCGACACTTAGTCAGATCCTTTCCCAAAATATGCTAACCACCAGACAGCTCAAACTATCTAGCGTTTCTGGTGAAGTTCGATAAAGGGGAAATTGATAATACATCGTTAAAGTATAACGGTTCACTTTCGAAAGTGAGCTGAGGTTGTTAGTCAATTTTATGTAACATGAGCGTGAATATGCTATAAATCATTATGGCTGAAGGCGCCGACACTCGCCATTGAATGACCTACGTTCGAATTCGAGTTGGGATCTCATCAAACAATTAGATATTCTAAAACCGGACAATATCCGTCTCTTTTAACAACAACGATGATTGCTTCCGCCGTTACCATGTTAACTTCAACATCGAGCATATACTAAAACGACAAAAAATGACATTTCATTCACCAAGCCCTTGTTCACAGTTACCTACCTCACGAACAGTACAAATATTCGGAATTCCGAATTCAACAAAGGTGAATACTGGTTATTGACTGAAGTATGCTCATTAGGGATTTGTTCAGCAACGGAAACATCCGGAAGATGTCAGGAAGGATGTGTCAAAGCAGGTCAGCTTGGTTAATCTGAGGTTATGTTTGAATTTGGTTTTGTACGTCTTTTCTAGTTTTGAATTCAGCAGTGTACGAAAATCTTCAGCAACCACAGTTACCGCACGTTGCTCCCTTGGCTACCATGTCGAAACAAATTCGAAAAATGGCCGTCCCGGTGTGGTGGAAACACGTGTTTACTACTATTGCTATGAAGCCACAACCAAGTTTCGTTTTGATTGGTCCATCCGGTTTTACGTTTTAGCACTTTGACCTAAGCAATTCGCTTATTTAAATCCGACTTGCCTTCAAAACTTTTGTCCTATAACCCCCGTCTCGCTCCCTTACGCGACGTGTCAAGCGTCTTGTCTGTGATGCTCACTACCCAAACTGCACGTGCGCATCCACACGTTTGCCGGTCCGAAAACCCTCTTCCTTATCCGAATGTGCGCACGCGCGCAGTCACCATCTCCACACAGCCAATTGGATTGCTCCAACTAGATGTGATTCGATGTGATCGAAACACGGACACGCGTGACGCGGTGAGACCCGTATAGAAAAAAAACCTTGATTTAGCCTTTCATTGATTATCTTTGAGATATCGTTATTTTCATATAGATCGAACATCACCCACAATTGATCGCAGCTGTCGCATTCCCATAAACTTTCCAGTCGGCCACTTTCGAACAAAAGAAGCACGAGACTCGAGTTTCGCTCTAATTAGAACTCATCAGCAGTGCATATTCATGTCACTGCCGGGACTAGAACTCCGGAGCGAACAGACAGTAACTGTGTCTCCATTTCGAGACGATCGGGCAACCTGATAATTACTCACAAGCGAAAGTGGTTGAGCGTTCACATATGATAATTCGGTCGTGCCCAATGTGAGGTCAGTGGCGCAGTGGTAAAACACGGTTGCCTCATGAAAGCGTGGCCGGAGTTCTAGTCCAGGCAGTGACAAGGATATGCACTACTGACGAGCCCTAATTAGAGCGAAACTCGAGTCTAGTGCTTCTTTTGTTCGTAAGGGGCAGATTGGCTAGTCTATGGGAATGCGATAGCTGCGATCAATTGTGGGTGATGTTCAAACTATATGAAAACCAAAACCCATCCATATATCGTTATTTCATATATATTGAACATCACCCACGATTGATCGCAGCTGTCGCATTCCCATAGACTTTACAGTCGGCCTGTTTCGAAAAGTGAATACTCGAGCTATCACGGTTATGAGTTCTACTACAATCCCCAACCCTTGTAAACAAATTTGACGTAGCAGTTGATCACCGTCTTTGATTGGTTCCGCTTTCATCAGGTCGGTCGTGAGCTATGATTGACTGAACGTTCTCCGATCCTGCTTTACATCACACAAAATGACTTTTGCTTAAGGATTCTTTTTACAATACACATACGATTATCGGGTTCTCTTCAATTGAAACAATGAAAAAATTCACAAAGGAAGTGAACCGTATAATTTCGGCTGAGACATCCTTATCACGTGCAGATTGAATCTTTCTCTCCCGTACATATTCTCTACTGAGTAAGATCAGAATAAATTCAGCAGTCTGTTTCAAACTTAGGTTTTTTTTTGTCGGGAAACATTTACCTGGAATGCATACGCTAATGGTACCAAGAGATTTCCATATCAATTGTCTGCCAGTGATGATGCGAGTTGAGCAGAGTGATGAACCTAGTCGATTCGTCCTTGCTTAAGTATCCTTAACCCTTCAAGATAGTCCTTATGGTGAGACTTTATACTACACTTTTGGGAACTGGGTTACTTGTTAACGTACGACTATTTGAATTCTATTGTCTCATGACCCCTGTAACTAAACAGAGCTGCTCTTTTTTAGATCACAAGTGATATATGCATCGTTAGAGAGAAGAATATGATGACAAAATCGATCTTGACTCGGTTGCTACTACACCAAATCTCAAACATTTTGAAATGGCTTCGAATAAGTCCTCAACAGAGGAACATGGTGCGACATTAGCTAAAGGATTCGTGAACTGGAGCTCCGAAAATTTGCCGTCTGTATTCAGAAGAGTGGAACTACAATCCAAATAAGGTATTCTGCACATCATCTAGTACCACCTGTTGTTGCTTACTCCGCAGGTAGGGGGGCGATCCGTGACTTGCACCATCCGATCAATTAGCAGCTTTGCTGACACTAATAACCACAAGACAGATTCAGGAGATTCACGACTACATAGTGTCGTTAGTTGTGAGTTCCCGTAACTAGCTACAAGTTCGTTGCTAAACTGATTTGACCGAATTCGAAGGTGTTAGGAGGCGCATCTCCTAACGAGACAGCCAGGTCGCGTCACGCCACATCGATCGGCCGGCCCAGATCGGATGGTATGGACGTGGGTGGTGGCATGGTCCCATTCAGCCAATCAGATTGCAGGTGTGCGGTCGAACGCCTGTGCGCTATCTGGACAGTGGTTTTTCTCGCGTTGCCTTCTGACGCCCCCTGTAGTGTGATTTGTTCTGACCCCCTGACTGCCACATATGACCGTTTCATTTGATTTGCTTTTTGTCTGTCGGCCATCTGTGGTAATCGTTTTGTCCTATAAATCTAGAACTTCTGTGGCTTAAGTTTTGTCTCGTCTGGTCTCGTTCTTCCAATAAACAGTGCCGCCGTGTTTCTTCTCACTTCTCGATTTTGGGTCAAGCGACTGAGGGCGTAACCAAGGTGATGATCCAATAAAAGGTGTCAAAACTGATAGTTTGTTGATGAATAGATTTTCATTGGCAGTTACGCAGCACCAGATGACACTTGCCGCACACAATGGCCACTGCATGTGGATCTGCCTCATGCGGTTCGGGAAGTTGGATGGCTTGAGTTATCCTGTTATGGTATGTATCGAGATGGCCTTCCTCCATCAGAATGGCGTTAAATCGGGGTCTTTGAACCTTCAAAGCAGATTCGGCAAACATGTGAAAATAAATTACAGCAACATCAGGTGCGGCTGCATTAGGATTTTGCGACAGCATATCGCTGTTTCCTCTCAGATTTAGCTTTACGCGACCTATCGGAATGGTATATGATCACATCTGACAACTAACAGTAGAAGGTAGGCCAGGTTGCATCCATCAGTCCCGTCATTATCGTCTTTAGCAAAGCTAATAACAATAGTCGAGATGCACCTCAAGAGACTAAATACAGTGATCGAAGTAGATAGTTTATACTAGTGGCTCCCAAGTCAGACAGACAGGCGAGTGGCTCTAGGAAACTCCGTCAACAAGGATAATGTAATGCTTGAAAAACGGCATTATAGCTTCCAGAAACATACATACTGTGGACGACGAGGTTATTGCCATTCAGCGCTTTGGTCTTCACATGAAGGTTGTAGATGATATACTTATACCGAACAGAGTTACCAATACATGAAGAGTATGTAGGAGGTTTACGCAAAGACAATTGGACAGTATGTATAGTGACTAGCCATTGTGTGAATAGACATTCGCAACGGATGTGGCAGACTAGAGTATGGAGGATATAAGATTGATCGTAATGTTTGATGATGGAATATATGATACATCATGACAACCCGACTTCTCAGAGAATAAAAGAACCTATTTGCATTGTTATCTTCCCAATCATCTAAAATTGCGGAGATATTAGCAGATAAATTTAATACCATCACTTATCAGCACGCAACTATCTGCATTTTTTTGTGTGTGCAACAGCTTGAGTATGTTAATATTTTCCTTAAGATGTTCGTCAAAGTGAAGAATATATGTTTTCCTTGCCTTGGTCCTTTATACAATGAAAATTGTAGCTGCAGTAGCCCGATGTTTGTTCAGATTTGCCTGGTTCGATTGCGAATGCTTGACTGATTGACCACAGATTACATAAGTTGAGAGATCACTGATAAATATTGCAGCCCACAGGATAAAGTAGAACAAAAATGTTCACGAAAACTGTCTCGACATTACTCGGACCAGCGAATAAACCTACATGAATAAAAACGTCAAGTGCGTTACTAGCTTGTCTACAAGGCTACGCTGTAACCCCAAACAATTCATATTTGGACCAAGTTACCAACTGTTGTATTGTGTAATATGGAATTAGCCAAATAACCCAAGAAGAGGAAAGTTCAAGAGAGAGTGAGCAGGACAATAACTATGAATCTTGTCTAACTGATAAGACAGTGACACCTTTACTTAAAAGAAAATGTGTATGAGCATTCGATTATGACAATTCGGTCATGCCTCATATGAGGTCAGTAGCGCAGTAATCAACATGGCTGACTCGTGAAAGAACGACAGGTATTCAAATCCGGTCATGACAAGCCTAAGCAGAAATCGCGAATGGGAACAAAAACGAAACATGATCCTGGTGTGTTTTCGAAAGTAGGTAACTGAAAAGCATATGAGAATATGAGAAGTGTTCTTAAAATGAGCAAGTTCAAATCCATATTACATGGAAGTACATTATTAGAAACCGGGCGTACTTAAACATGCAAAGCAGAATCCATTAACGTTAAGGGTGAACAATTGATTGAGACAAGTACGAGTCAAGGTCAACCAAATTCGATCGATATTTCAAAAGGTTACAAGCCAGAAATATGGGTGAATAAGGCAGGTAGCTTCATATTATCAAAGACGACTATCGGGGAAAATTTGAAATATACGCAAGAGTTGATAAGATTCTGAAAGAAACAGATAACTGTGTGTGTGTGAGTGCGAATGGGTGAAAATATGACGCAACGTAGATACCGAAATTCACAAGTAGTTCAGACAGTGGAATGCTTGTCGCAAATACACACCCTCTGTTTACCGTTGCTTCGAACCGAGTCACAACTGAGAACATCATAAATCCAATGAACAGATGTTAAAACGAACAGAGAATAAACACACAAACACACGAGTGGGGATTACTACTCGTGTTTAACACTCAAAATAATGGCAATCAAATATGCGTGCCATAATTCATCACTCACCTGCATGAGTCCTCAAGCTCTTTTCCAATTATGAACTATATCAACACAATCAGCTAAACAGTATAAAGTATGAATTGCAATTTTGACAGTGCAAGGGCGAAATGCCAACTAAACTCTATGCTTTCTTACGTATTTGGATCTGATTCTTAAGTTACGAAAATCGAGTTGATTGAACACACATACCTTAGAATCTCATTCAAGTTAGAATGTACCAAACGTGAAATCAGTTCACAGATTGCTCGCATTTGCGTCTTACAGCGAGAACGGTTCAGTATCAAAACGTTTTAATGATTCACATTATCAAACGTTGACCAGATTGAGAATGTGAACATTTGAACAAATGCTACCAAATTATAACCAGTTCAATACAGATAAACCACATATAACAATGAGACAATACGATTAACAAGAATACACCTGGGTGGTGAAAGGTAGTCAGTCACACGGATTTCAACTACGCTGGAGAGATACGGTACAATAAATAAATCAACTGTTGGTCAGAAATAAGAAATCTTGGTGATTGTAATTTGTAACTGAATATTGTGTTATCATGAGCAATTACGATGTACACAACACGGATTACACGACGATTTCCTTGACTCACTTGCTACCACGTAGAAACAATCTCTGGAATTGGGCTGAGTATTTCTCTGATTACTATTGCGTATTTCAAACTACTATAGAAACCTAGATCATTTTAGACGCATGACGTGGAAGACAATCCGATCTGAGTCTAACTTTGATCAAATGTGCACAACGTTCTTGAACACCGACCCGTGTTATGTGGGACTTGATGACTTCTGTTTCAAGACTCAACGAGACAAGGAGAAAGTGATTGTACGTGTATCGAGATAGTCAGCAATTTCCATCCATAATTCGGATGGAACATATGAAGCGGCGACATGTAGCCGAGCTTCTGAGAAATTGTGCTTGCATTTGTGCGGGCAACCAATTTCATAACACTTGAACGGCGCTGCGCTTACTACAATTCTGAGTCGTAGAACTAAAGTGTTTCGACTATTTCTCATCAGTTGTCGACAAGCGCGGCGGTTTATTTATGAAGTTCAGATTACCTACAAGCCAGGAGGTCATAATCTACTGGTTGACAGGTTATATAATTCGCAACTGGTAGTTGTGGAAGAGACCGAGAAATGGAATGAATTGGTTATGACTTTTGTTTGAGATTACGATCAGTCATCTGCGATTTCATCGACTGATCTTTGTTGGCTCAAAGAAATCTTGAAATCTTCCTCAAATTGCATGTTCATCATTTGTGATGGGTAACATCCGCTACTCTCGTGTTATACACAATACTGACTGCCTATTCTGTTGTTGTCGTTACCCGCATGTTTTCCTTCTTGACTGAAAATCTTAGATTTAGTGTTACCAATTCGAGACATGTTTTCTTTGGTGCATTACAGATTACTCATATGAGCTTAGTTTTCAAAGAAATTTAGGCGATCACAATATATCACTATGTTTTAGAATTTGGTTTTACCATGCTGTTGGACATGCTTTTCATTCTCATAGTGATTATTTGGGTCGTATTTCTTGGAAAACATTAAACAAAAGTGAAATTAACAGTTAAATTGTGGACAAATGTTTATTTTCTACCTTCACTTTTATTACTTACATTGCATTATTTTACGGTTTTATTATGCAATACCTAGTTTTTCTACCATCGCTATGTTACCGATTTAACTAAAGAAATAAGTCAATTTTGCAGCGATATTTTATCTACATTTTTAGATACGCTCATCGAATATAGTCTGGTACAGATTCCTTATCACGAACTGTCTCGGACATTCTAACGGTTCGAGTTCAGTTGCATCAGTGTTTAGTTCAGCAATCATCCTAAGTTGATTTTCGACTAGAAGAACGAAGGAATCGGAGACTTCACATTCGGATTGCTGCTTAGAATCCTTGCAAACTTCTTGCTGACATTCACCTACTGTATGCCCATACCAGAATAATTTGTTGGTTTTAATTCCGGCAACAGTTTCACAGCTGTTTTGGCAAGCTCAGTCTGTCATGGTCAGCATGTACTTTTCGTCAGACGAAACGGTGACAACAAAAACAGTATGACCCTCATCATTGTTTCTGTTTGAGGATAGTTATAATCGATCGTTTTTATATCGATCAACCAACCGGCTGACGGCTTCCGTATGTCCAGGCCAGTTACTTGTATCGACCGTCCAATGGCGTGCGTCCGTTTGGGCAAGCGTACAAGTGCAGACGAACGTGTAAGACGTTTTGACCACGTGTTGACATTACTTTTGAGTGGATAACTCAGTAGGTTTGTACTCGTATACGGGTGTCACAGATTTGAGAGCGGTTCGGTTTCCTTTTGTGAGATTGTCAAACAGGTTTTTGGTGTGTGTAGCGGCTTGGCGAACGGTGAAAGAGCAAACGCGCTTTAACGTATTTGTGATTTGTGTTCGGTCAGGATTCGCGGTTAGATAAAACTGTCATTTCAGCTTATACTTTATATAAATCATACGTGCGTGCCCAGTTGAATGAAACCTCAAACTGTTCATTATAAGCTTTAACTAGTTGAAACACGGCTTGAAAGATGTCATCAGTACGGTGTATGTTATGTAGCCTCAAGTTTCGTGCCTAACAGTTTACTCGACATAATTTCAGCAGGAGCAAAACCTACCGATCAGTGTTTGCAAGTAAGATAAGCAAGCAAAGTTCTAGTGACTACAGCTGACCAGGTTCAGTTATCACACATTAATGCAAATGACTACTTTAAGGGGCCGAGTTATTCCCTACCCTATGCCGTCTGCTGACATATTTCACTCACTCATATTTACATTCACACGAACAAAGTTTGTAAACTTATAGCCTAATCGTTTGACGTCCAATGTAAGTAACCGAAGTGAGTGAGCAATTGTCTAAGTTATCGCACAACGTAACTTCCCTAATGACAAATGTGAATCCTAGTTAAGTTAGTGTGAACTGGGGTAGCAACAAGTTTATCCGATTCGTCAAAGCTGTCGCGAACTGGCACGTGGTCCCTCACTTTGTGGTCATTCGCATATGTAGCCGGTTGTATGGGGATCTCGATTAGACAAAACCTTATGAATGCTAAATGACACGGCTGGTGGACGTCATCAAAATATGTGTGAGAATATTTTAGACCACCAACTTTAGTGCCAAGACAGGATTAAGGCTCCACAGCGCAACTGATGTGTACGA
>JTDE01000193.1:71362-117993 GCA_014338405.1 Paragonimus skrjabini miyazakii | reverse complement strand
TACTCATCAGAAATTAAGTTTCTGTCTTTGATACCTGATTGATTGTTGTTTCGTTTGATCATTCCTCCCGTGTTCTTTATACTTTTTCATAATTTTCCCTTAGTTACCACGACCCATTCTACTTCCTACTTGTGGTGCATCAGATTCATGTATTTCGATGTTATTTCTTTGAATTTTTGTAGACTTTATTTTAAGTTTCTTTTGTATTTTGAAGTATTTATTGTTGTCACGTGGTTTCAGTTTACGTCCTTGTTTTCAGTGCTAACACAGATAGTAGAAGATTACTAACTAATTCTTTTATTCAGTGTTCTGCTCAAGGACGATATCCTTTTGGTTTGGAACACACTGTTCATGATAACTTGTGTTGTTACGCAATTTGTTTTTTATGTAAATTATGAATCAGACTGGGCTAACTACGTAATTTTTTCATACTCGTTATTTACATTTTATAAATATAAAACATTCTTAGTATTCATGCATACCGACACTGTAGGAACCATAAGAATTCTTTGAGATTAATTCAATTCATGCGCTCTGATTAGTAACACAGCTTTCAAAATAGAGATCACAAAATGAATGCGTACAAAAATACAATGTCACGCGATCCAGTAAAACACACGTAACATCAGAGTGTCTTCAAAATCTACAGTAGTCACAGCACCACAATAGATTACCTTTGTCCGCAAAACACTCAGTCTGCAGAGTTTTCGTACGTGACATTGAAACTGTCATGAATTTATTATACAAACAAGCAGTACATGTTTGTTCTTTAGTTCGCATATTGCTACACTTTTACATTTTTGTCATCTGCATTATATATGTCACAGTTTTGAATGACTGACGGGAATGTGAGTTGTGAATTTATTTCACACATCTCTCAGTATCGCATGGATACAGTATCAGTAACGATGCTAACGTAAACAAACCATGGACGAGTAACTTTGAAAGCATCAGTTGAAGTTTCACAAAATATACGTTAATCCTCTGTTTTGGCGTTGATGAATACGTGTTTACGATTTGTGTAACGCACGACTAACAAAATGCTCTTCACAATCTAATGTTCTTTTAAATTGCGTGCTAGTTTCATGTAAATTCAACACAACACTGTTTATTTTACCATTTATTGATCTGTCGTATGTTTTACATTAAACGAAGTCTTTTAATCGACACTGAAATGTAAGCTATCGTTCCATTTGTTTCAACCATGCTGTGTTTTGGAGGAGGCAACAGTTCTACTCTTTGCTTTCTTAACATACCGCATTCCTCATTCCGTCTATTTTTACATGTCATATTTTATGGGAACATTGTAAACCTTGTTTACTGCTCAAAATTTGCTTGCAAAATAGATCTAACTACGAGTCATTCCATACTACTCACATTGCCTATCCACGGTTTTGTAGGTCACGTTGTACAATCTTAGGAAAGACCGTCGCAGCTTTTCAGTTTCTCCTTGAAATTTTCTAAGCGCCAGAGGGATATCGTTAGTGAAACTTTGTTTCTGACGCATCTAATCCAACATTTTTTTGTTCATCCTGTTATGTAACTACTGATCTGTGTTGCCGCTTAAATCAATCATAAAAATACTGTATTTTTTTGTATTTTCTGCCATTTGTGTTAAGTGTTCAATTCTGCATCAATATTTTTTGTTCCGCAATTTAGACATACAAGATAGCTGCGTTTCTGGAGACATTATTATTCAGTCTATTGAATGCGCGGAAAAGCGCCGAACTTCATTCTTCTAGCAGTTGATCGATTGGTCTTAGTCCGAGGGCTTATGGACTTGTACATTTTACGTTAGGCGTGTTGATGCAAAACTATTTTTGGAGAACTAGCATTTCTCATCTACCAAAAGTTCATATATGTTAGAATACTATCAAGGAATTAGCATTGACTATCTTTTTACTATTGTAACACAGAGCGACAACTGTCCAAAGTGTCCACCAGGTCACAATTCTGATTATTCAACAACTCTCGCAATCTCTGGTCGTTCGGGCATTCCACTATGTAAGATAAAGGGAGTTGTTTCCCATCACGGGATGTTGCCCAACTGTGCCTTTCATCCTCATTAAGCCACATTACTATGATAGTTTTAGAGTCAACCATGTCCATTTGTGGCATTTCAAATATTATTAATCAATAGCCAATAACCCAAACTGTATTAATCTGTCATCATTTATCACTCATCAAAATCAGTTAACTGCTTGGTATAAAACGTTGACTTATAATGTCTATTTTAGCTAAGCAAGCATTTTAATATCCAACTACGTCAGACAAGTGTACCGTGTTCAACCGTGCTCCAATGTTGTGAGCTGAGAGGCTGTTACAGCTGAAATGATGGGATAGCGTACGGTTGTATTCTAACCGAAACAGTTCTACGAGTAAGAACTTATATAATCATCCGCATCTTCGGCGTTGTCAGAACATCGGACGGTGGAACCACGATCTAATATTCGGCACTGCAAATTCATTGTGACCAGGTAGTACCTATGACCTACCGAACGAGAACACCTCTCACCATCCACTACATCCAACGATTAAATTTCCATTCGGACGATATCTGAGATTGTTGACAAACACGTTCAACTTGAAGCTTCAGAACTACACAATGGCAATCACGTTGACTACACACATGATTCAATTAAACGGAGATATGATCAAAGTTTCATTCGGGAGACCAGTAAATTCAACGGATCGTTGATAGGACATTTCTGTTCCAGCATACTGATTGGCAGAACGCTTGCACTATGTTACCCATATAACCAATAAATAGCAAGCAATTTTTTAATGCGTATCTTCCCAGTGTAGCCACCTCTGCGTTCCATTTTCGGGTAACAATAGTGAAAATTATATACAAAGTACACAGACATATATCTATAAAAGAAAGCAAATTTAAACACTTATCGGGTAATCCAGAAAATGGTCAACTCTCAATCTGATATGCAGGTATATGGATCGTTTCAAAACACACAACACATAATGAGACCAATTTTTAACACTCAAATACCATAAAGAAACATCATCCGTATTTGAAATTTGTCCCTGAAATATCGTTTTACTCGTTTATGTATTTTTCTACCGTAAATTTTTCACAAAATATTTCTAACAAAGTTAGTGCATCTGCGTAGACAAAACAGCTTAATTCCGCACTGTATGACTATCTTCCAGTAGTTAAACTACTTTAAGCTACATAACGAAGTACTGTTCAACTATTCTGAAGGCTGTTTTTATTTAATGGATGGTTACAGTTTACGCTTCCCGGTAACTTTCTTAGGTGAATGTGCTAAAGTAAATTTGTTGTTTGGTCAGCAAATTAACAGGTAAAAACTTGGTTCCAACATATCCTGCCTTCATGGGTTTGCCTTTCTATCCAAGAAACTCGCGGAAATAGACGTAGTTGAATGGACTGACTCGGAATATTGAAAACCAAATATAACTCACGTGAGAAATTTGCTCCAGCTTGGACTTCGCGTATTCCAATTTCTTCCGATCTACGTGATCATGCGGTGTGTGGGCCAAAAGTTCGTGCAGTGTGATGATGTAGCGTGGAATCTGCAGAACATGGAATCAGTAACAAAGTAGTGACGTAAGGGTTATCTTACGTGTTCATTTCGATTGCGATGGTGCGCAAACTAAGTAGTGGTATTAGTCCAGAGAACAGTAGTTAGCTAAATATATTTGGTGGCAACAAAATACGCACAAGACTGGAGTCAAAGGTTGCTGTGTGCAATATTCATCAGTGCAATGAGGTTGTAAACGTTCAACAAGTCTGACTCGTCCCATCATCGTCTGAAACATGTAAGAAGTTATCTTCTTAGAAAGAGAAGCTTGCGGGAATTGATCCACTCCATGATTTTGTCAAAAAAATGCAATGTTTCTCACTTACGCTTGGCCAGCGCTTGACCAGTTAATCCACATCCGGCCCATAACAACCGAAAACTCGTTTGATCTGTTCACTCGGACTAAATTTAACACCTGCATGCCACCATACGGCTGGTGAGGAGGTCTAGACAATAGTTAGGCCCTTAGTGAAATCGGATCAGAATGCGACTGGATATTTGTTGTTATTTACCATGTTTGACAAATGTGTCGGCCAAGCTTGTTTATTGCTTGGTCTGAACAGATGCAGACCTGTTTGATATGTGCAGGGTTCTTGCTGACCACCTGCTGCATCAAGATGTTATTCATTTACAACAACAAAAACTATCACAATGAACTGTTGCTTTTAGTTCATGAGCAAACCAAGATGGAAAACCAAAATCAGTTTATATTCTTTCAACGACAATTTGCATAACGTTGAGTAGTTACAAACAATGAATCGTTGGCAAAAGCTTGAGTTAGTACGCACTGTGAATCCAATTTTTTTTAAATTTAGACATTGATTAGAATATACTTAAAGACCAATGTTAGTCAACGGCGTAGATTTGAACTGACTGGTTTTCTGTGGCCACTATACAGAAATATGCCATAGGTAAGGCTGCTTGCCGGGAACACGTATCAGGAAGGTACTGCTTAATTGCTTCTGTCCATCCTTCAAGCAGCACAGAACTCCCAATATCAGCCTTCTATTATCCATCAGCGTGGTGTGCGGTACTGTTCAACGGAAATCGAGTCTAAGTTATAACAAAATCAATCGTTTTTCACCTAGTGGTAGGCAATGATTGCAAGTGCAGTTTAAATGATCCACTCGTGTTACCTTGTCTGTCTGGTATTCAACAGAATTAAAGCTCAAGTTTTATTGTGCGGAAACGGTTTATTCGACTGCCATTATTTTTTAGCTAGCTTATTTTTCTCATTGAAACAATAAGCGTCTAAAATATCGGAGACCGTAAATTTATAATCACATATAGCTCGAAATTGATCCAATCTGGCGGCTAAGTTACGGCCAGAACAGACCTTACATAGCACGTCTAAACGACCCATTGGGAACAAGTCAAAAGCCAGACACAAATGATTTGCGTAATAGTACAATATTATCACACGAAAGCTCATGTCTAGCAAATCTCTTCTATGTCAAATGAACTAGCGTGATGATTTTGTGCAATCGTTGGCTAAGCCTCTCATCCGTAACATCAGATTTTAACCGATTTCCACAGCCAGCCAGCATTTGCACATGTACGCCAACAGTCGCCGGTCCGACAACCGTTTCACACATGCGAAAGCACATATGGTCGACGGCCTCCGTATCGGACTAGCCCATCATTGTGACCGAAGCTGCATCCACTCACACACCACGTAGTCAATGTAAATCCGGTGGCATGAGACCAGGAAGCGTGTTAGTGGCGGCTTTTGTATCCAGCAGGCCACTGCTTGGTATTTAGGTGGTAGGTCATTACAGTGATCTTCTACCTATTCTTTTCTTGGGTTTTGTTGGTGTATTGAATGATGAATCGTCTGTCTGATCTTTTCGTACTTCAACTTTGAGTTTTGTTTTTCAACTTTTTCTTCTCTAGAATGCATTAACATACACTCGTATACTGAAATGCTTCTTGTATTACATTTCACACATCTTTCTTCCTAGTATAGACCTTGTAATTGCAGTCTCACTGTTTATTTTCTGAGTGATAAGGGTTTTCCTTTCCTGCTAGCCATTCAGTTGGCTAACCAGTATTGGCCGGCTGGACACAAAGGCCTCACTCACACATCTACTGGTCTTATTCCTTCTGGTTTACACCGGATACGTGGCGTGTGAGTGGAACCACAAGTGGTGCAGCGCAAGTCACTTGGGGTAATGGTTTAAAGCGTAGGCGTCCTTTGGCTTCGGTCACTGTGACAGGCTAATCCATTTCGGATACCGCCAACCAAGGTCATTACGGGAATGGGATAAACAGTGGAGAGATTCGAATGGTAAGACCTAGGTTGAGAAGAAGGATATTGAAAATGTAAGGCAAGATATAATTCGATATATGAGTGTATATTACTAGACTATAGATAGGATAAGTGTAAACAGATTCAGAGTTCGGTCTAAAAAGAAACAAAGCATTCACGGTACAATGCATCAACGAAGCTGAGGGGAAGAAAAGATAGAAGGCAACCACTGTCCAGCATTCAGAACAGGAAAGCGGGTGATTTAAGAACGACAGAGTACTTCAGTGGTCTGAACAGTTTCTGAACGCCAAGTACCCAGGATGCACTTTAGACATTGTAGATGGAAGCAGTCTAGGTATCCCATATTGTATTGTTACAGTGTCCAAGTTTCACTACCTTACAACAGCGTAAGCAGCATAATCAAACAAAAGAAGGGCAACTTTGTTTTCATCTTCGGGTTGCGGTTCTTCTGTACACCTCTTTGAAGTCGTCGGAAATTAGCATTAACCCTCTCCACACCAACTCACAACTCTCAAGAGATTGATAAACAAGTAGCACATGTCTGTGCAGTTATCCACAATGTCTCCGTCGGCGCTGATTTCAGGGAAGGATAGAGCAGGTCTGCCAGGAGTAGGCAGAAGGAAAGAAAACATCATAACCCTGTTAATATTCACATCAAATTTGCATGCCGTGATGAAAAAGTCGTGACCAGTTGCTGAAGCTTCTGTTTGCCGTTTGCAAATCTCGTACTGTCTACTCCAAACCACAGTATGCGCATTGTCGAATTATGTAATCGAGTTGGGACAGAAACGTCGAATATTCAACAAGCGGCCATCCGTGCGGTATTTAAATGCTATATCCTCCCCCTGGTTCTTAAGTGTACCTGCTAACGTTGCGGTCAAATATAATCTAAACAGGGTTGGGGTGGGGCACAATCCTACTTCACGCAAGTAAAAATGTTAAAACCATCAGATGCCGATTCACACTACAACGCCTTCGGCATCAGTATTCCAATCAGATTAACGAATCTACGAGTGTCCAAATTTATCAAGCACCGTCCGTAATGCCTCATGACTCAGGGAATCGAACGCTGAGGTGACATCCACAAATAGGGTACACAGGGGTTGGTTGCGTTCACAACAACTCTCCTGGATCTGTCCAGCAGTGAACAACATGTCTCCCCCTGGAAAAACTGATTTCCAAAATTTTGCTTCCAATTAGATCGGCAGGTTTATTGCTAGCAACTACTCAGCTCGGCACGTCAGAATGGTGCCCAGATAAATATCGGTGTTTTATTTAACCTCCATATCTTTAAACAAAAGCACGATCAGGGCAACAATGAACTCTAGAAAGACTACTTCCTATTCTCAGGCGGAGTTGACCAACTGGAGAAAAGTACGCTCCAAACCTGAGCCGACATGCTTCAGAAATTCCCCTACTGACGCATCTCCACATGCTGCTCTTCTGTTTCCCAGTTGTCCAGTAGCTGTTTGCACCTCTATTACGTTTGGGGTGAGATAAATTGATGCTTTGACATCATGTTTTGACAACCAATTTACGGACACGCAGTCGATGATAGCTGACCACTTCAGTAGGCTGCCAAACTTGTGCTATATCCTGCGGTTTAATACACGGAACGCAAGAGTCGCCGTCAGTCAGTGCTTTAGTAGGCTGGACAGATGGGCCAAAAATCCCATGTAGTCGCAGTGCTTGCAAACGTAATCTGTTCTTTCGGGGTTACCGCATACGGTCAAGGGTTATGGAAACAGAAATGTCTTTCTGCATGCCAATATCGTATTTTCCTCTTCGATTTATACAGTTGTTGGACATCTAGTTTTTGCCGTTGTCCGGCTGATCTACAATAATCAAGCTTGTGAACGGGAACAAAATTTTGTTATTGACTAACCTATGGTCTGTACTGCATTCAGTCCCTCGTATTGTTCAAGGGCTACGTACTTCGCCGGCGTTGCGTCGTTACATGATCACGTGACCACTGCTTCGTAGGTGAGTCCA
Source organism: Paragonimus skrjabini miyazakii (assembly GCA_014338405.1). Lineage (NCBI taxonomy): Eukaryota > Metazoa > Platyhelminthes > Trematoda > Plagiorchiida > Troglotrematidae > Paragonimus > Paragonimus skrjabini miyazakii. Next base: position 110,175 of record JTDE01000193.1, on the reverse strand, counting down.
TTTCGTGATATCGTTCGTATCCAGTTGAAGTCGGGTGTTTGCAAAAGCCAACTCGCGAGTGATGCACATTCGGAAAAGACACTCACCATTCTTACTGACTGCATCACTTTCAGTAGGTCCCAGTAATCCTCGCCAGGCCGCTGAGCTTCGCACAACTCGCGCGTTGACGTCCCTCAGAACAAACAGTCAATCACTTACTGGTATCGAGTGAATTGCGGTGGAGAGTTGATCATATTACTTGACTCTTGTATCATCTGCGCAACACCTAGCTATTCCATAGACACTTAAAATGTAGCAGACTTACATTAATCAAGTCGCAGTTGCATGTACTTGGTTACAGAGCTAATGCGGAGTGGACCACTTCTGATCAAAGAATTGATGCGATCAGCCCGTGTGAAACAGACGCCGTGCTCCCGAGCAACTGGGACTGGATAATCGAATCAGTAGAAGGAGTATCCAACGTCTGCTTTTCGGAGCTTACCCTAGTTTGCAGGTTTGTCTCACTCGAGGCTGAAAAATCGATGGCATGAGGACTGTGTAAAGTTCCGGCCGGTCGGTGTTACAACGATGCAGCAGCACATGCACATTCCATGTCCCAGTGAACAAAGTCCAATTTCCACGGGGGTATCTTGCTGTTATGTCTGCACTAGACTGGAGAAGTCACAGTTAGAGTCTTTGAATTAACGGTTCGATGCAAGAGTCATAAGGAAATAGGGTTTCTTGTTGGGCCTCTCCGAGAGCCTCTGGTAGAAAAGTCTGATTCACTCGACATCAAAGGCCACCCAAGCTTAAGGGCTTGGTGAATAAACCGTTCACAGAACATTTCGTTCATTTCTGGGCGTAATAGGTGTACTGGAAGCCACGTCAAGCTTCTAAGCATTGGTGAAGGATATTCGACTGTGCAGAATCATACACAGACCGTTACGGTTAACCGTTAGGCGGTCAGAATGCTCTTTGTTTGGGGACACCTCTCCTAATCCGCTCATTATTGTGGCCGCTGCAGTTATTATTATAAGTCTGCTATACAATCCCAGGTTTGTGCCTCGTTGCCTAAAAAATATTATGTAGTCAGTAATGTGACGACCAAGTTTACCAGCTGGACTGCATTTTGTCTGGTTTGTCCCAAAGTTGGCTTCTCTGACATAGTTGAACCTGGTAGCAGTGAAATCCTAGTCAGCATAGCCTTCCGGATTGAAGCAGTATTCGTCTGACAACCAAGCCAGTTTAAAATGCGCATTGACAAAAACGCGATCATATCCACACACTCAGCCAACTACATGCCTCAGTTGAATGTTACCCTTGAACAGACAATACCGCAAGAGCACTCGGATCCGCGCAGAAGCAAGAAAAAGAACACACTAACGAAATCAAAGGACGCGGGTTTTACAAGTATTTTTAAATAAAATTGTGTGTATGTTCTCACCAACGATGACTTAAAGTAGGATGTAGTTTTTATCCATTATCCCACGTCCAGATATCGTTTTTGTTGGTGGATACTCACGCTATCATAGATTGAAATTTCGGTGAAAAAGAGCACCAGAATCAGAGATATTTAACACGCTCATCTGACAACAGGACCAGGATTATATTCCACTAACTATAGATCATAATGTCAATGATGACGGCAACATTGTGGTAGAATACATGTCAACACTATTACGTAAACATCACAGTTTGGAGCAGGTGGACCCCAACTGGTGTGTTCATTCAGACAGAACATATTTTCCTGAAAATTTCTATTACTAAGTAGGCCACTACGATGGATTACGTCAACCAACAATTACATAAAATTGTAAGTAAGACTCTATTCCCACAAAGTCACTCCATCCGGCCATTTGGAATCGAAAATGCTGAATCATATGACCCAATAACATGCAGACAAGTGTCAGACACTTGACGATATACAACTTGATGACCGTCGTCTCCCCGAAATCCTGCGTCATAAACAAGGTTTACCAGATGGGAAATCTGAAGGTAAATATCCACTATAACAAATCATAACTTCTACAATCTCCTCACAATCTAGAATTTTCATTGTTCGCATCCATAGTGTGGTCAGTCTGGTTTGTCAATGGGCGAGGCTGTTCAATGGAATCAAAAGTGGACGAATGTCTTTCTATAAGAAATGGTTTACAAGCTTGGATATGTTACTCAGTTTGATGGCATACCACTAACTCGAACCTCAAGGTAAAGCTGTGTAGCCGGAGGGTCCGAAACTAACGGGTTAGCATCCGAACAGTCATGCTGAATTTCCTTGTCACCAAGGCGCACATGCTAGACGACTAAGTTCTTCTGGAACACCTATACCTAGGTCTTGTTAATCACATATGGTAGCCAGTGTTTCGAAACCTAAAATGTAATCGTTGCGCATCGACTCCTCAATGTGGACTAATTTATTATTAGACGGGTTGAATGGAAGCCGATTGATTGTGGCTGAAACAAACAAACTGTCAAGATTGCACTGGGGCGTTTCCCTCATCCAGTAGTAGCATCTACTAGTTTCTACATTTTCATGTTGTCTGCGTACAACAGTACCAAGGAGGCTGTCAGCCATAGTATTTCAAAGAGCACAACGGGAGACCTAAAATTAAACCCTCAGACACTACGCCAGTTCTAGTATGCTGATCACAGAGTACATCATCACCACTATTAGAGCACAAAGAAGACATATTGCGATATGTTAACATTTCATTTACTTTCATCAGTCAGTTTACATAGGTAGAACAGATCGACAACTATCTCAGCCAGTCGCCGAACAAATTCCGAAGTGGTTGAAACATCAGATGACGCACCAGCCTCAACTTGTTGCACTGGCGCCTTGAAACCCAACGTCATAGTTGGCCAAACACCTCATGACAACATATCACCAAGTTGACCTATTAAACTCATTCAAAATACTGTTGCGTAATCGAAATCCGAAGCTATTAGCTTTCTGTGAAGCGATGCTCATGCGAACTTACCAGCCGACGTTGTGTGCACAAAAATGGTTGAGATAACCTATCGGGTTGCCATGGTCGCGATTACATAATACTTGGTGTGCTTGTATGCGTGTCTAATCTCTGTCTGTCCTTAACTGTATGGTGTATATAACTTGCATGTTTTGCGTTTGCGACCGATGAGAGTAATTGAAATGTTAACATATGACGAAACGCCATATTCAAGAGCTAAACGATTTGAGAAGAGATAATAATATTCTGTTGTCGAAGCCTGACAAGGGTGCAGGAATTGTTTTGATGGACAGATCGACTTACCTGAAAAAAAATGACAGATATCTTGAATGATTCTTCTAAATTCAGTAACTTGCAAAACGAAAAAGATAGGACCAATGCGATCGAGAAAAACATTTCTAGAACTGTAAGAGACCTCAAACAACAGGGTTTGATAGACTCCGCGACATTTGAACGAATTCGACCAACTGGAACCATAATACCCAGACTGTATGGTTTACCGAAGGTTCACAAGGAAGGATGGCCATTACGCCCGATTCTGGATATGTGTAATTCTCCATACCATTCGATGGCACAGTGGCTAACAGAGTTGCTATAACCCGTTCAGAAGAACATCGCAGTACATTCACTGAAAGATACGTTTGAGTTCGTCGATTCTATTCGGTCGCTGAGTGTGGAAAACAAGAAGGTGTTTTCCCTTGATGTTTGCTCCCTGTTCACGAATGTACCACTCGTGGAAACCGTTGATTACCTCTGTGGGTATATTCGTTCAGAAGGTTTAAATGTGGGCTCACCCGTGGACACGCTCAAGAAGCTGATATTAACATGTACACAGACCGTACAATTTCAAATTGATGGGAAAAGGTACCGTCAGAAGGACGGCGTTGCAATGGGGTCACCGTTAGGCCCACTGTTGGCAGAAATCTTCACGGTAATGTTAGAAAGAACTACGCTTCGTGGGTTTATTAACAACTGCACTTTCTACAAGAGGTACATGGATGATATAATCCGTGTAGTTGACGAAACTGTGGATCTGAATAGCCTACTTGTTGAGGCGAACACAGCACACCCTAATCTCAACTTTACACTTGAGGCCGAGAAAGATGGACAAATATCCTTTTTGGATGTAGCATTGAATCGTCGTACAGATGGTTCAGTTCAGAGGAGTATTCACAGGAAGGGGACTTGAAACGGCCAGTATACTCACTTTCTCAGTTACGTACCCCTGAAACAGAAGAGGAACCTCGTTCGCAGTTTAACCTACAGAGCTATGAGGATATGTACTGATGACACGATTGATGCAGAAATGGTGTTTCTACGGCGGATTTTCGCAGAGAACGCCTATTCTGTAAACTTCGTAGGTAGACATATGAAACTGACAGAACCGAAGATTAAGCTCCCATCTGCGGGAAAAAAAGTTGGTTTATATGACGCTAGACTACAAAGGCGAGGCGTTGGCTGAACTGGTGACTCGCAGAATAAGTAACGCAATTGAAAAGACCTACAGCGCGGCACAACTGCGAATCTCGTTCAGATCCGACTCGGTATTTAACGTACAACTCAAAGATACGTTGCCTAAATGTGTAACCTCATTTTGTGTTTACTCTTTCACATGCTCCTGTGAAGCAGGTTACGTCGGTCGCACAACCAGGCGTCTTTCTCAGAGGATACGTGAGCACCACCCCACATGGCTGACTAAGGGCCGGATGAAGTCGATTTCGAGTGCAATTCTGGCGCACCTTGTTGACTCAGACCACCAAGTCTCACCAGAAGTAGCTTTCCAGCCCATTTACCGCTTGCCCAGTCGTCAATCCAGAGGAGTCAAATTTGGTATTCTGGCCACCGCGGAAGCGATCGGAATTCGGTTGCGCAATCCACAGTTGTGCGCTCAGAAGAAATTTGTGCAAGCCCTACGATTACCATGGCCGCCCGTTACCGACTCGACATCACCGGAGGTCAATTTTGTCACCTAATTGCCCTCCAGTTTACAACTGCGTGATATAATTGCATGACTAATTGCCTTTGACTTTGCTCGCTTGACAACCATGATGATATAAAATGTTATGTAATCGGCCCGATGATGAATAACCGAAAACAGACTGTTCGCCAAAACACCTTTTCACTTCTAATGTCGCAGTATGTCTTCTTTTTTCTGCTCTAATGAAGTGGTTAAAAGGAATTCAGTGTTTCAAACTTCATTACCATTGTGATGAAATACCGGTCTTTCAGATAGTGTATGCACTTCAAATTTAAACTACCACTGACATCCTATCAGTGAGTTGTTGCACAAAAAGCCGCGTCAGTTCCTCTGTCAACGACTATAGCAAAATCCAAAAACGTAGGACCTGTTGGCTTACTTCCACCAGTGGTTTTGTTTCATTGTTACCCGGTTTCAAATAGGTTCACTGGATATGAAAAACATTTTGATGTCTACGCTTATTAGTAAGCATTAACCTACGGGGTACAGCATATGCCTTCAAATGGTCACCCAGTATGTCTTCAAGATCATTTAGGTTAACATATAATAATGCAATTGTTGCGTAGTTCACATGTTTATTGCAGTTGCTGCATTAGGAAATGTCTAGATCGTCCAGGGCTTCAGCAGCTTGCCTTGGTCTAGAAGAAGATTTAATACCTCAGTTAGTGGTTCTGCTAGCCCTTCCATCCATGTTTCCGGTAGCACTGAGAAAAGGTGGAACAGGGAGAGGTAAACCTTTATCAAGAAGTCATATTGGCTGCTGAGGCATAACACACGGCGGGATAACCATGTTCGTGTTTCCACCTCAAGTATTAATCATAATGACATTTGTTATATCCCTTGATCGTTAGCAAAGGCTCCAACATGCTGGAACCCGAAAACGATTGCTTCCCCTAGATTAGGAGTGTTAAAATTATCTCCATCAAGCGGCACTTGGATTAAAGGATGGCTTTTGGAGCGCACACATACAGTGTTGTACAGTAGGTGGAGCTGATATTTAGGTCAAGCTTTTCGCACTGATACTGTTACCTAATCACAAATTTGGCGATATTAATCGTACAGTATGTTGTAATTTCCAACTGATGAGCTTCATGGACAGATCTGTTGGAACTAAACAGCTTCTGTGCGAGTAGCCCAAGTGAATTTTGTTGCCTATATGGATAGGTGGTTGCCGACAGGTAACATGGCAGCATACAGCTTTTGGAAAATCTACTTCATCACTTGATAAATAACGGTATATTCAGCCATCCGAGTTCTAGTCGAATCCGTTGATTGTGCAAGTACTCCATTCACATATACACTGTCGTTCATACGGCTGATTACCTAACAGACCATGATGTAAAATTTACAGATATTCACATGGAAAACTGCGGATTTGAATGTGACACCGTGATTGATAAAGTTTTATTGTCAGAATCGTCAGTATAATCTCTCCTGGTGATCACTTCCTCGGTTTTGTCAAGGATGGTCTTAGTAATTCAAAATGTCATATACTTTCTAAAGGGAAGCATACTATTGAACAGATCTCAAATACGCCATGTTTTGAAAGTTCAACAGTCAATGTACAACGGTGAAATATCACCGATTGAGTTAAACAATACCTATATCAGCATGCTGTTCAGATTGCACGATAGAACAAAGTAGCCGATTGAATTCACACTATTCGTTATTCGCTGCGCTCAACTGAAAGACTGTTTACAGGTTTGGATGTAGGCAGGCTGTCAACATCCTTATAGCTGAGAGCAGCTAGACCCAGAAGTGATTAAATTATTCCGATAGTCTGTCTCTTCTTTTGGGGGTACCTAAAGAAAAACGCTTCTTAAGCCGTACATGTTTTTCTTGGACAGTAGCGTCCATTATTGAAGAAGATTACTCCACGGTAGTTGTAAGACTTCTTTTTGCCACCATAAAGCCTCAATAGTACATGTTAAAAATGTCTGCTCATCTGTTACAGTCACTGTTTCTCTCACGACCCCAAATGAACCAGGTAACACGGGGATTCGAGTTGAATATAGAAAGTGCACAAACTATCTGATATAAACAGAATTCGATGAGAGAAATGTTTGCTAAATTAATTTTGTAGATTCTAACTCAGACTTTCTTGTGATTCTAAATTACAGTGATAGAGATGTGCAACTTTTACGAAGACAATCTGTATACAGTGGCAGAAGGAATAGTTTCAGGCCTAACCGGTTGAAAATGACTTCATTGACTGCCGTCTGTCTGTTTTCACCTTGTCCCTTAAATGTTATGCAGTACATACATATTTTTAACTACCTGTAAAGTTATTAAGTGAACTAACAACCATTTAAGTAAACTATGGAATACAACTCCGATCTCTGATAACTCCTTCGTTAGCAAAGATGATGAGATCTAAGTTGGAGAGAAACTGAAGCGTGTTAAATTGGATAAAATAATCGAATGAATGAAATTGTAAAATTGGGCCACGATTACTCTATCCTTGAACGTTTTAGACAATTTCAAAATAACCAGTTATCACTCTGTATTCACTCAACTCCAGCGATCATTCAATGATCCATAGAAAACATTAATGCCAATATACCGAATTGGTTCGTATATACATACATATATACGTATATATTGCAAACTGTTGACTAATAAGACACGATATGAACACTAGAAAGTGTGGTAATAAATTTGGGGAACCTGTTTATTTCGACGATTTATGCTGGCCTACTGGAGTCTTGCACCAATATAAAGGGATAAATCTCTTTGGAGAGAAAATTTTACAGGTTTGCAAGTTCCGAAGCCAACGAATTAGGACCAAATCTTAGATTACTTCTGGGGATATTCGCCCATTATGCAAGGTTCGCACCATAAGCAACCACTACTGTGCAGACTGTGAATCAAATATTTTGCAGAAGAACACAATGACAATACACAATATCTTTGAATGTGCTTAGTTGGTGATATTCCGCCCATCGGTCCCCGTCAGCACTCATATATCTAAGACGTGAATAAAATTGCTGATTTGACCCTTATATTTCGTTTCCGTACCTTCAGGTATGTCCAGTAACATTACACAAAACACGATAAATAGGCCTCAACAATTGGATTCGGGGTTACTTGAAGTGTTAATATCTTTCTGGTAAAAATGTGAAGCAGAGGCGGGTTATAAAGCGAAGGCAACATCCTCGGGATGAATTTTTTTCATATGTAGGGGTGTGTCTTGAAGTTACAGTTGTGAATATATGATCGTTTTTTACGTGACACGGAAAGAGGACCCATGTGCCACTGCCTTCACTAAGATACTACTAAGAGATATATCGGGCGGTAAACCAAGCCTGACGGAACTTATCATGTTGAGTTCTCTGATAGAAGACAACGATCAATTGGCAGTGGAAATAGAAATTAAGAGATATCCAATTTATCAAGGCTGTATACTCTTGCCACTGAGGTTTGGATAGGGAATGATAGAAATAAACTCAAGCCATTATACTCTCAGAATGTCGAATCATGCTTGAAAAATTGGTGGATTCCTTGGGGCCACAGGTAAGCACTCCGAAGGGGTACTGGTAAAGCAAAGTATAAAAACGTCCTAATGTTCACATTGGAAATTTGCTCACACGAACATTCGACCGGACAAATGTTCCGTGGCCAGGGGTAGACACGGATATTGAACGCATGTCGCAGATACGTTCAGCCTGACAGAATCTTAAGTTAGCTTCGCCTTGAACGTCTGTCACCATAGCAATCACCAGTTAAATAAAGGACCAACGTGTAAGCGTATGCTGTTCAGCTTAGTAAGTACACCTTCGTCTTTGACATCTGCTGATTATCAATACATGAGTCTCAAAGCTGGTTTACTTTAGTGAGAATAAATACAACACTATTTTACAGACATCCAACGGAAATAACTTAGTGTATTGCAGGTTTTCTTTTACGAATGTACTGATTAATTTGGGAATTAAAATCTTAGTCGAAATTAACCGTAGCGACAGTGCTAATCAACTTGCTGCGTTATAAGCATATAATAATTATGAGGAGGTTCAATACACACATTATTCTACCCAATGGATAACTACCTTTCAGCAAATGGTTATATGAGTGCTCGTTCGTACTCACTACTAGAATGACTTTCAAGGGTTTTAACAGTGAGGATGAGGACTCATGTCAGGTGTAAGTAATCCAGTGGGCATTGCCCTCAAGTAGCCAACTTCTTTGGTTAGAGCATTTTTCTCCGCTCCATGACCCTTTTTCCTTTTTGCTATTGAACAAGGTAGTGATTTTTAACGCAGGAATGACAAACGCGTAACTTCGTTTCCAGATGTGGGAGGGCTACTGATCTGGATACCTCGGCGAAGCTCTACCGTGGATGGTTCTGTAAATTGTGCCTAACGCAGTAAATGTCATTCGCAGATTTCAACAATGACATGCGCATTTAACTATCGATCATCCAGTTTCTCAGATATCGTTTATTCAATTCATTGACGGCTTGTCACTGTCGTGGTAATGATCGGCATACAGCTGATGTATTCGCCTGTCTTTTATCTGGTCCTGCCGAATGGCACACACGGGTTATTGGTATGGACATGCTAAGTAGGCCTGAAGAGCTTTCACATCATCCGGACACCTTAGGGCTCAATACCTTTTGGCAGTTTGTTGTTGCATCTAACAACATGACCTGCACTTGCATTTGCGAACGTTTCTACTTGCTGCCTGGTGGGGACTCGAAACTGTTCAGGTTTAGGTCTTCCATGTGGGCTCAAAACCGAAGCCACTGTCAGCACAGTGACAACGTACCAAAATGGTGTTCATCCAAGCAATAACCAAAAATAATTTGATAACACGCTCCAATTACTTACTTCAACAGCTATACTACGAAGCATTGATACAGATAATAGCCCTATCGGATTTCAGTATCGTTCTTCTGAAATTCTGTCTACCTAACTGCTGCACTTACCAGTGGGAGTCCGTAGCTAATTAAGCAAAAGCTTGGGATTTCAGATTCAACTACATTTCTTCCAGAGTAAATGACTGCATCTACGTCACTAATTAATTTTGACGAAAACCCTACACTGTTGTGGGTTGCCATACCGGGGATGCGAGTATACTGACTCTTGACGGAATACCTCACCACGGCGGTGAGGTACGCCCATAGCGAGCGGTTCGCGGACAACACGGTCGACAGGACAAGCCATCGTCCAAAAGGATCGGACCAATGAACGAGTAATGGCAGGTGAATAAACCCCGACAGAAGGCATCGGCTACACACAAACCAGACAGAAGTACAGACGACGTATGAGCGGAAACCGGGGGTGTATTGTGGACCGGAACTACCGTTCACAAACATGATCGCGCGCGGCACGGCAACCAGTGAGCTGGACACTAAACATTGGACTTTATTGAAGGACTTTTGGCTACTATACGATTTGTAGTTTCAAGTTAAACATCACCCACCACTGATCGCAGCCGTCGCATTCCCATAGACTGGCCAGTCGACCGCTTACGAACAAAAGAAGCACTAGATTCGAGTTTCGCTCTCATTAGAGCTCATCAGTAGTGCATATCCCTGTCACTGCCAGGACTAAAACTCCGGTCACACTTTTTATGAGGCAACCATGTTTACCACTGCGCCATTGATCTTACATTGGGCCAGACCGAATTATCATATTTGAACGCTCAACCACTTTCGCTTGTGACTAATGATCAGGTTGCCCTATCGTCTCGATAGAAGACACAATTACTGTCTGCTAATTCCAATCGATTTGTAATTTGTCGTTATTCCGATAAATGTGAAATACACTGTCTATGTTCGGGAAGAGTCAGTTCAAACGGACACAAGGCGGAGCGAAATCAAAGTTGTACTATGATTGCCCGTTTCTTTGTTATGTTTATTCTGCCTCATAAAAGTGTTAACTTTTCGGAGGAGAATGTTAGCTCAATCAAAACGAAACCATGTTGGGAATACTAAATCTGTACTACGTTAATTTTTCGTGTGAAATATATTGTAGTCTAAATGATGGCGCATAGTGAACCGGACACTGTGAGAGTATGATTCAAATTACAGCATTCTACGTCACCCTAGTTGTTGGTGAATCATAATCTTTCCAATACGGTCGAATATGATCATTCAATAGAAATTAGTCGGGTCACGTGACTTACCTGATGCATCGGATATGTCAGAAACGACTCAATCGATCGCCCCTCACACAAAGGCTTATCTTCTAGACGTTTAAGCATCTGCGTGAACTCCGGGCGTTGCTTATACTCAGCCAACACCTGCAGAGAGTAGTGATGGTTGCGCACATATTCCTGATATATACCAATCATCGGTAGAAACAAATCGAACAGGTCACCTGCGGGTGGGGTGGTTCAGAAATAATGCATCACTTGAATTAGTTAAGAGATACAACTCGAGAAATTTTTGAGGCATTTTCAGTACATATGTTTGTTTTGCGTTCAGTAATAACAGGTTGCACTAGCAATAAGCAGAGAGGAATCTGAACAACGCTGAGTGATGACTAATCTGAACATCACACATGCTGTAGTAAGTTAATGCTTCGTTTGATCAGAACGCTTCTTGCTGGAGTTACTAATTCCAACCGCTCTGAAACTGCCGTCTGGTCAAACATGTTACATAGTTTTACTTCGAAACCTACACCTAACAAAACACTTTGGAGAAACCTTTAGGGATACTCAAGCTGGTAGCTCTTCGAGGGGGAATAATGGGCTGTAGTTTGTCTGTTCTAATTGTATTTCTCAACATAATTTCTTAATATGTCTCAAACGGATCGTTTTCTACTGCCACATTAACCTTTCAGAACATTAGTCACCTTACTCTTTCTAGTGTGATCTCAGACACTTCCACTTACTTGTCAAGTTAGAATTCTTAATAGACGGTATCGGACAGATGAAATCATTAGGCTGCTTTGTCCTCGTGATCTCATTTCACACTGACTGTGTACATTTGTTGATGTGGCTGATAATCTTGACTATGTCTTTCCTCTACCAATAATGTACATTGTTCAGTCACAGTTCGCCCACTCTGAAACTTCAGAGCTTTGGGTACCCTAATCTGGTGTTACACAACTTGAGAATGAAAAACATGTGTACAAAGCTCAGTTTCTCATGGTGAGTAACCCAGGTTAGTTCCAGCAATTGTCGAGACATTGATCAGTTATAGACCGGCTGTTAACGTCTAACCTGCCCTAAATTTCTTATAGTTTGTAGAGTTTCATCTAAGAGGTCACAGCGTGCCATGAAGATATACTTGGGTTAATTCTTCATTCACAACAAAGTTCTCTTAGTAAGAATATGATAAGGTAAATGACAAAAATAATCATTTTCAGAAATTAAAGTACGGTTGAAAATCCTCTTACCGAGCTGTAATGTTGGCCAATTTTCCATTTTGTTACGTAGTCCTTGGACAAAGAATTGATGCAGAAACAGAAGGGTTTCTCTAAGAGAAAAGGATGGAAGTTGATAAATACAAAGGGTATTAACAAGTGCGTCAAATTTTATCAAGTCTGACTAGTTTTGAGCGAACAAATCGTGCAGAGCATTGAGTTGACTGATTGTGTTGAAAATAACGGGGTATAGAATAGTTACTGGTCTTTTAAGTGATTAACATTGAGGGTTCGAAGTGCCTCGATACGTAAGCTCACAGTTCACTTGTGTTCATACTAGAAACATTTATAATGCATGGTTTTCAACCTAATTTCCGATCGGGAAAGTGAGTCATGGGTCTCTAATATGCACTTGAACGCTCTGTCGTCTACTCTGCAACAGAGTTGGTGGAATCGTCAAACTTGTGAGCTAAGACTGTCAGCATTTGATCCCGTACATTCACACTGGGATTTTGTTATAGTCCAGTGAATTACAAGTGAGAAGACTCAACTGTTAGTGACGAGACCATAGAGGAGCAGATGTGTAAAAACTGGAATTATTCAATAACTAAACCGGTTTCATTGATTGTAAGCCCAACCATCATCTGACAAAGGCAAGCGCTCGTTTATCTCTCTGACCAGTCTTCAAATCAGAAGAACGCAAAACCTGCGTCTAAGTTGCTACTTCATGCCTCCTAATACGAAGCCCAGGTGTGACACCTGTTAACAGTACCTAAGGGCTAGATTAGCGGTTAACCAGTCCTAAAGCAAAAGCGTGATTAACGTTGCTACATGACCCTTGACGATTCAGTCAACTGTCAAACGCGATCGGTTATTAGAGGCTTAGATGGTTTCTAGTCGCATGCAGCCTGTACTCCTGCCATCGCAATCCACATTTCCTCCTACAGACAACTTATAAGCTCATAATAAAAAATTAAAACAAGTTTAAGCAAGCTTAAAATGAACGTTTGTTATACACAGCACACGGCAAATTACATTTCAGCCGTCACGAAATCGAGCACAACAACCTCACATTTCAATTTGAACATCACCCACAGTTGATCGCAGATGTTGGATTCACATTGACTATCCAGTCGGCCCCTGTCGAAAATGGGAATGCAACAGCTGCGATCAACTGTGGGTGATGTTCAAATTGAAATAAACCAAATCCCCGACTACTCATCAGTAGCCTCACATGTATGACAAATGCGTAGTGTTTTACATGCTTCTCTTACGACTGACCGGTTGGTTAATTCATCTATCAAAATCACCTAACAGGATTTCAACGGGGTTGAGATCTGGGTCACACTTCATCCGTGGAAGAGATCCTATTCGGATTTCCTTTAAAAGTATCTTTTACTATCGCTTTGTAGGCATTCATTCTTTCATGTTGTACCGGAGCACTTTGGATGTCGGATGCGATCAACAACGGCTGGTCACTCGATATTTGATAGGAAGCCATAACGTTAACCAACTGACTTAGCCGCACACGTTTGCCTTTCCCGTTTATCCCATGCTTCTCGTGCTTAAAAGCAAGCGTCATCTCATTGTGCATGGGGACGAGTAAACTGACCTGCACGTTTTTGGTTACCTTGAAAAGTATACTGTTTCTGTCATCATGCTTTATAGTAGACATCTTACACTGTACGTCAAGTTCCTAATTCAACTAGTAAATATGTGTGAGAAGCTAAGGTTCCAGACATTGGTCTTCACTCTTTTTCTTGGGTTTACACGATTACTGGACAGCTGTTTTTTCCGTGCGAAACTAGACCGTAGTCACGCGGAATATTAATGACCTAGGGACTGCTTAGATGACAGTCTAGCCCGAGGGTGGTGTGTAAGATCTTGTTTGAAAATGCCTCACCTATAGATGTTACACGTCACCGGCATCTGATAACATGTTACTCGTCTACAAATTGTCTACGGATGATTGGCCGTAGAATGAAAACGGCCGGCTGAATGTGACAACGTCTGCACTGAAATCAGACTGACCTGGACCGCTCAGGATTAATGTATATAACTCGATGGGTCTACCTACCAAGATTCCATCACTTGTTTTAGGCCAGATGTGATTCACTAACTCTCAAGTTGGGCTTCTATGCACTTAAGAAGGTGACCGGGGATGCCGTCTGCTAGTCACCTAGCCTGTATGACAGAAACAGGTGAGAAGATAAGTATAGAATGACGCAGAGAACTTGAGCAAAGTAACTCTAGGATGTGAAATCCAATGGCATTTGTTAACTACGCCTAGAAACAACATATCATAGGGTTACTGATGAGTAGTAGAGGGTTTGGGTTCTTCTTACTGTTTGATTATCACCCACAATTGTTCGGTCCATATCATAAGATACTTACAACATGGTTCTGTCGCCAATAGCTTGTTTGTAGGAAATTGGAAAACTGCCAGAACTGGTGTTGAATATGTTGATTTATGAGCAGACTAGCTTTCGTTCGTTCAACTTGCTATGTGTATTCTTTTTTAATCGATTTTATTAGGCAACTACTTCCATAGGAACATTCATAGATATGGAACCTCTAACCGGGTTCGATCCAACTTGTGGGAGCTTTTCCACTCATCTTCAGCTTGACTGCAGTTCAATTTCTGAATTGTATAAACTATCACGGTTTGTTGATTAATCCAGCATGTTTGTACTCGGGGTTTACCATAATCCAAACATATACACTGACGTGCATCTGGTTTTCCTATTTAAATAACTCCGTTGTGAAACGCGCAGTTTCTTACTAAGTTTCCAAACAAGTCAGCCTAAGAAATCAAGTTGCGCAAGTAGGAAGTCACAAAAACCTACTATGAGTCCATCGTTATGTTGTGGACATTAACTGTGATTTTCATGAGGCTCATATTATTAGGGGTATATCGACAGTTTGTACCAGTTACGATTTGGTTGAAACTGAGGGTGATGATTTGAGAATAGGACATTTGGACCAGTGTCTTTAGATTGAAAATCGAGATGAATATTATTGTCCAAACTGATCTAGTATTGTGCTAAAGTGAAGTTACTCATATTTTCTAACTATAACTCGAATGTTTCAATGCCATTAACGCCAGTATGGTTTTGGCACTTTCATTTGTAACTAGGCTGCTGATCTTGTTTGAAAAACCGGAGTCACAGAAATATGTCCTAATCAAAGTACAACTCAGTCATTTTTCCTTAAAAAAAATCAACTATTTGAAAAAGATATTAGAACGATTTACAACACGGCGTTTCTGTAACATTCTCGCACTTGGGCAAGCTTGAAAATAGTAAATCCGCCAGTTGAAATTATCAACAAAAGAAGTAAGTAAATTTGTCACGAAATTTTTATTGGTAGTCTGGTTAACTAATTTTGGTTTTACAAGTGTTTTATAACTAATTACATATGGGTTATTTGGTCAAACTGGAAAATATCTTTGGTTTTGACACGTTTTATGCAGAACTGCATAGTTCGTCTATAGCATAATACCAACAGAGAAGCGGTGGAAGGTGCAATGTTATTTGTGAGAGTTTAGATTTAAAGCTTATATTAAGTATATTAATGAAACTGCTTTTGTCAGTAGTGTTTTCGGCAATATATCATTTAACAGATTGTGTATATCTAGTGACCAATCAACACTTAAATATGGATAGACGATGTCCATGTATTACGTTTGTTCACTTCTTCCCTTTTACGAGGATTCACAATGACGCTAAACCTCATTGTTATCCTACCACTTTTAGACTTATCATCACGAAGTTTGTACCAATCACAAATGATTCTATCCGTTTGAAAAGTGTTCGAAAACAAAAGCGTGCAATTTGCTCCGTTTTATGCTTTGAAGATGTTTATTACTATGGATTTTACTAATATACCGTACGTCCTCATTGTATTGTTTTGAGAATGTCTCCAGTCCGTGTGCAAAATGTCCACAAGCAGCAGTTTCAGTAACTATCATTTACAAAACAGTGGTGGTCTGAATTTGGTCACCATTGAAGAAATCTTGAAAATCAACACTTTTCCCGGACAAGTTTATCCCTTTACATAAGGAGTGATGCTAAACTATCTCCATTGCCTATCAAGTTTCATATGTAACAAGAAGGTGACATGAAAACAACTAGAAGTTTCAACTGTACTCAAGGTCGTGTGAAACTCTGTTATCAAAATTAATCAAACAATTTTTATAAATTCTTTCTAAATATAATTCATTGATCGAAGGAGATAAACAGAATTACACAAACTCCTTATGTAAATTCTCAGATGGAATTTGGAGCAACACAAAATAAAATCTATATGCTTAAATGTTTGCGGTCGATTTTGATGCTGCGTTATGTCTGGCCAAAAACATTTATCGTTTACAATAGACGGTTTTATCATGACGTCGAGTTTTAACATTGCACCGAAAATCGTTCGAACACGATAATTTTGTTCACTGCTTTGGAGATTGCTGGAGTATGCATCCACAAAATCAACATGATAATAACAAGAAAAAAAGCAAACATACAAAATTTCAAAGGAGATCAATGGTGTTTCCGTAATCTTTATTGGAATTGCACCAGGGTTCACATATTGGACATTAGGTGCACTATCGAATGTGATTAACTGTTCTATTCTTGTCTTGGTTTGGATCCGACACAACACAACTGTATCACACTTTTATGGGGTAATTCACGTGATGTGACTGCCCGAAACCTTAACAAATTGGGCACGCTTGATCTGGGAAAAGTGGCTGACGACATCAGCAAACAAAAAATGCTCACTTCAACGCTACAGTGCTGGTTACCTTCACTAGAACGCTTTCAAGATCAGCTTATGATTATCAATGTTGACGGTAGTAAAAAAAACAGCGGTTAAGAGACAACTGATGGCAACTGCCTAGCAAAAGTTAATCCACCTTTGTGGATAACTTGCATGATGGGTCTATTTTACAGTCACCGTACCTTTGCCTTATGTGCTACTTTGCTCTCAGTTTCATTTTTCACCATTTGGTGACATTTATTTATTACTTTCCGTACTCTGCAATATGTTTCTAGTCACTCCAAGCATTTGTGTACTCTGTGATTTTCAGTTTGATACTGGGTTGCTGATTTCCATGACATGAAGCCACAGCAACGAAGAGCTATTTTCATGTCCTGTGACACGAAGAAATGTTGATTTTTCACATCTGGTGTATTCCACGTATATCATGTTTGTGATTGCAAAATGGTGCGATATACTTCTTGAATTGCTCACTGGAAATATGTCAATGATTTGCCAATAATCTCTGTCGGTGGACATAATGTCATAAGCCATGCAACACACTGAACACATCCAAATCAATAATGAGTAGTCGGGGATTTGGTTAATTTCAAGTTGAACATCACCCACAATTGATCGCAGCTGTCGCATTCCTATAGACTATCCAGTCGGCCCCTTTCGAAAAGAAGCACTAGACTCGAGTTTCGCTCTCATTAGAGCTCGTCAGTAGTGCATATCATCGCCACTGCCGGGACTTGAACCACGGACATTCTGTTCATGAGGCAACCGTGTTTACCACTGCGCCATTGACCTCACGTTAGGCACGACCAAATTATCATATGTGAACGCTCAACCACTTTCGCTTGTGAGTAATGATCAGGTTGCCCGATCGTCTCGAAATGGAGACACAGTTACTGTCTGTTAACTCCAATCGATAACCCCGCGATTAGGACTTCCTAGACAGGTCGAGATCTCCGATCTCATTAAACCTGCTAGGCGATATTTTAAATTACTAATGAGTAGTCGGGGATTTGGTTAATTTCAAGTTGAACATCACCCACAATGGCGCAGTGGTAAACACGATTGCCTCATGAACAGCATGTCCGTGGTTCAAGTCCCGGCAGTGGCGATGATATGCACTACTGACGAGCTCTAATGAGAGCGAAACTCGAGTCTAGTGCTTCTTTTCGAAAGGGGCCGACTGGATAGTCTATAGTGTGCAAAATGACGATTATGCTATCTGGTAACATAAACAGGTTGATTATTTGTCATTCTTTTGGAAACGATGAAACCTCTTTCCTTTCTGTCACTGTTTAAATATAACTACCTAAGTATGGCACAAATTGGTAGTGTTTTGTGCACGCGGTCTTTTATTCCAAATCGGGTAGAGTAGTGCGAAGCAAATTCCACTAGAAAGCAAAATCAATGGATGGTTGTTGTTTGAAGTGAGTAAGAAATTTAAGCTAACAGTGTATGCATAAACTTCTGTATATTCCTCTTGATGGGCTGGGTTACTAACGTCAGCACCGTTAGCACAATCAGGTGTTTAGATCAATCATATCTGAAACAGGGTCCAAACCGTGATGCATTACAGTATCGCCTTGCAAGTATGATGAGCTATGATAAACTGAAGAGAACTGTGGACTGATCAGAAGAGTTGGTCAACAAGCCTGAAGTAAAGTGTTTACACTTGAGATCTGTCTGCTGGAATGTCGATTCAGACAAAACTGGTTGCTATTCATTCAGAATCTATAAGTCTTCACACTTTTGCGTCTAAATCTTGAAGATGAACTTCGTAACAGCTATGTAACTTACATGAGAGAATCGGATTAACAAATGTTTATTTCCCCAAGATTATCAAAATCCTGGTGAATCCAAACAACTGATCGTATTTTGGGTCGAAGATTGTGTGTAACTTCTCATTTTCGCCCAAATTTCTGTACGGTTGCCGGTATTATACTACATACTCCAGGGTGATAGTAGACAAACTTTCATAAGAAACTTTGCGTCTGTGCAAATAAACCACTTGCATTCGTTGAGATGCCTTGATTATTCATAAAAATTATTTGAAAACTGACAGTTGGGTGTTCTTTTTAATTACTTTAGATACAGTAAGTCAAAAATCGAGAGATAATTACTGTAGATTGAACACCACCCACAACTGATCGCAGCGGTCGCATTCCCATAGACATTGCAGTCGGCCCGTTTCGAACAAAAGAAGCACTAGACTCGAGTTTCGCTTTCAGCAGTAATTATCAGTAACCAAAATGCCGCTCAATAAGTTAATGGTTTCTGTGGTTTCAACTTGGAGAGAACTCCTAGTCGAGAGGTTTCGATGGGAGTTAACAGACAGTAACTGTGTCTCCTCTCGAGATGATCGGGCGAACCAATCATTACTCACAAGTGGAAGTGGTTGAGCGTTCAAATATGATAATTCGGTCGTGCCTAATGTGAGGTCAATGAAGCAGGTGTCAACACGGTTGCCTCATGAGGGCGTGGCCGGAGTTTCAGTCCCGACATTGACAAGGAAGTGCATTACTGACGAGCCCTAACGAGAACGAAACTAGTGGTTCTCTTTTCGAAAGGGGCTGACTGGCAAGTCTATGGGAATGTTACAGCTGTGATCAATTGTGGCTGATGTTCAATGTATATGAAAACCCAAAAGTTCCTACTACTCATCAACAACTTAACTATTGTCTCCTATTTTGTGTTAGGTAAGTAATATCATCAGAGAAAGACATTGCCCAACATCACTTGCTTGATTGTTTAAGCAAGCTTTTATTGTAGATCTACCCAGCGGTTTTTCACATTGTAAACATTATTGATAAAACCATCATTCATTCGAATGTACTTGTCGACGAGACTAGTTATATATCAATTCTTGAAGGATCTCGAAAAATGCCTAATCGCATTATCGTCATGGTCCTATATGATCTACGATGTAAATCCTCAGATTTAGCACGGGGTTTACTCTTTTGAAATTGTAATCCGTTCAGGGGAAAATTGGAAACGACATGAATGCTCACGTAGACTTCTGCTGGGTACTCTAGAGTGACATCAATTTCGAACTGTTTTGATTACATATAGACTAAAAAACCTATTATAATAGTGTTTTTCATACAAAACGATGAAAATGAACGCCCTTAACCATCTCGCTGTATATACAAAACCTGTAGACATTATAATGAAACAGAGAGGATTATGGAACGAGACATCCAATTATCAAATAATACCTAACGCTTAACATCATAGTGAACATGAATTACTGATGAGTAGTAGAGGATTTTGATTTTCGTATAGATTGAACATCACCCGCAATTACTTCGAACTTTCACCACAACTCCGAAGTTTTTCCATTTCTCATCGATGAAGAAATGTATGACATATGATTTGCAGAGGAGTGTTTAGAAAATGGCACATCCAGCGGTCTCAAACGTCTCAAAATTTCACATCAGGAAATTCAGTGATAATCCGAACTATTTGAAACATTCGTTTTGCCCGGTAAATATGATCCGAAACGTGAGAAGATGGACACTAGTAAATCATGGAATTTTCCATTGTCTCTTAACTACCAGATAACCATAACGAAGACTGTACACGATAACAGTCATTGAGAAAAGAAGGCTTGAAAGATGAAAACACTTCAAAGGATGTGCGGTGAGCTATTATGTCTATCAGACTGTAATAGCCTAGGCAAAATAAAGTTTGCGTGCCTAATATCGACTTTGGACGACTAACCCTGACCGCCTTAATGAAACGCAAGAAGCACGGAATGTCGTAACACACTAAATTGATGACCGACGACTAAAGTGTGTCTGGCGGTAGGCGAGAGAATTAAACTGCAGAATCACGTTCTGAGCCTGTCTTGACGAATATTCTTGCGTCCCAGAGTTTAAGGACCTACCACTTCCGACGATGTATTGTTCTCCGCAATTACACTCGAATTGTAAAGTGCAGTATGAGTTGGTGTCAACAGATTACTTTTCTCCGATTGAAGTTAACGGTAGCTTGCGAGTTCGGTCATGCACCAATAGTAGTGGCCTGTTCAATCGTTGTGTCGAGAAGTATCTAGTTTCGAAAATAAGAATTGTTACCTCTGAATGGTAGTCCACTGTGGAAGTATCTCTTGTCTATGGCATAACCTATTGTAGCGAAAAGTCGTCCAATAAAGCACAATCTTTATTGTCCAAATCGCTAGTTCACATGCTACGCGCGCGCTCGCGTTTATGAGTCAGCATTCCAGTCCACAACAACCCCAGGTTTCCGTTCACGCGTCGTGTGCACTTCTGCCCGGTTTAGGTGTGTGATTGGCGCATTCTACCCAGGGGTTTTCTGCCTGCTATTCTTCGTCCGTTGATCCGATTTCCTTGAGCGATAGCTTGTCCGATCGCTCGTGCTGTCCTCCGTCTGTCTCCTGTAGGCTTTGAACGTACTCTACAGCCGTGTCGAGATATTCCTGACAGTGTTGGAATAATCACGCCTTCAATTTGGTCATTCATTCTATTTCGGCTGCCACGTCTCGCCCGTTGGTCCGATCCGGTCGAGCGATGACTCATCCGGTAGCCCACGCCGTTCTCCATCCGCTCACCGTGGGTTTTTGAACGCACCTTCCCCGGTGTTGGGGTATTCCACCGAGAGTTGGAATACTCGCACTTCCTGTCTGACAGTCCCCCACACTATGCCAAATGATACATATTTTTGGCTGTCTGCCGATAAACTGCATTTGATATTCATTGTCCTGTGGCGTATTTGTAAGCATTCGAAGCCAGACAAGCTAATGAACAAATAGATCTCGTATGAAAAAGCAATGTTCAAATTAATGGTTCTTGGTTCTATATTGGCGTGAAGCTTTTAAGTTCAGTGTACTTATCAATCTGGTGTAGTTTTCAATAAACAGACTTATTTATTGATCCAGCATTCCTGTGAATGTAAAAGATGTCTGGAAATTATAAGCAATCGTTCTATTCCAGGGTACAGTTTGCCATCAAATTAACATAACAGGTGTTCAACCCTTTTATCGAATTACTAAACATTTGCGTAGATTTTGTAAACTTGAGGATATTGACCACATAACCTTTGTTTAATGACAGGGCCAAACACCATTGTGTAGGCTGACTTTTTACCATTAGAATGAAACGTGCAATTAGCCTACCATAATGACTATCTATTCATCGATAAAGTTCACTCTGATCCAGCGCCTAGTGACAAGAATTTTCAGCTCGTCCTTGGGAGCGTTTGTATCAACAGTTTCGGCGTCAACCAGGTCTATCTTCTTTAACAATGAAACATTCGTAGACAACAGTTGGACGTCTATTGAACAAATGAAAATTTCTGGTACATTACTTTCGTATAGATCTTTGATCAAATACAACGAACCCTTAAGAACACATGTCATAATTCCGTTTTAAAGATATCAAGGCCTGTTTCCACCACCGAGCTAGTTTTTGTGTTATTAAGTGTTGCTCATAAGTACAGTCGGTTTAAGCAGTATTTCGGGTTTATGGGTTTAGGATAGAACAGACACTTGCAACGTTAATGAACTGCGGAATTTTGGGGTTTGAAAGCGTACCCTACAACTCAGGGTGTTGAATTATTCAGCAATTCAGCTCGTTTGTCTTTATAACTTTCTTGATGTGTTGGAATTAGCTCTCGTATTTCATAATGGACTGCATTTTCTTGGTACACTCCAACACATCCACCAACAGCCCCATCCTCCCCCAGTAGACTGTGATCCGTACCACTCCTGTGATTTTTTGGTGACCTAGTTGACACGTTATAATTTTCATATATAACTCGCACTTAGCCTATGTAATTGTAATAGCCTGATGTGAATTGCCGAAAACAGCTATTTGCAAGATTAACTTCTTGTGAGTTCTACGGGAATCTAGGGAATACTATTGTTTGTTCATAACTGCGGTACCGAAAAATTTATCTGATTTCATCACTGCAAAGGTCTCAGTCTGCAATTCCTTTAGAAGTTGTAGTTGATGAACTATGAGAGCACATTCGTCTCCTGACTATGTTACAGTGAGCTCAATGCCTCATGTTATGAACACAATATTTCTGAAATATTTCCTTAAGTTATCAACTACTTTATGGCATTTAGTAGTTTGCTGGCACTGATAAATAGCCACAATGAACTCGAGACCTGAGTAACTACCGCGACAATTCAACAAACGAGAACCACTCTAACAAGTGCGTGAAAATAATGAAAATTTGACAAGTTACTAGACTTACACATTCAAAAATATTGAATTTACGTCTTCGTGTGTCATAATCGGTTTCTTCGAGCTGGCTGCCATTCGAAACGGTCGAAGGTAGCAGGTGACCAGAATAGACAACTGTTGCACATACTCGTCCTCACATTCGACTAGGCCAAACACGATGCTATTTCGTTTGCGCATCGACTCCGCATGTTCTGAACGAATGTATTCATCTACAATCTGCTTCCAACGACGTCGGCATAGCCAGCCACGAAAAAACGATTGTACCTGGGATCCGAAACCAGTAAGCGAAATTCATATAGTTGAAAAATAACTGAGTACTCGTTAAAAATACAGTGTTACACGCAAGCCTGTTTTCAGTTACTGGTCATCAGGCCAGATATGTAAAGTTTGTATGGAACAGTAATGGCTGTGCGAAATGAACAAAACAAGCATTCGGTCCATATTTGGTCAACCAAATAATATGTAAAAATGGAGACAACGGTTTGGTGGAATTGCTGTGGATTATTGCGTCGGTGAAACAGTGGCACTTGAATCGTTCATGACATGGGGTGAGTGAAATTAGAGAATCTAGACTACTTCTACATCTAAACAGTATTCAAACCTGTTCACTGCATTCCCATTTAGTCAAACCTTCTCGCTAGCCAACTTCAAAAAGAAGCACTAGAGTTCGTTGATAATATTTGTGGTCATCCGGACGAGTAGTTGAGTTTATGAGAATAATGTGTTAACAATAGCAATAATAACTTCAAAATAGGCTCGTTCAAATGGTCATATCCAAGCGTTCCAATAAAACTTTGTCTTAATAGTGTTCATATTGCCCAACCATTTCGAAAGGAAAAATAGCTGAAGTGCTGCTGAGGATTTAACAAGACGGTAAGACAATCTGAGCATCAGTCAAGGTCAATGTGAGTGAGCGTTTTTATACGGTAATTCGGTTGTACTTAGTGTGATGTAAGTGGTGCGGGGGTCAACAGATCTGTCTCATATAGGCGTGGCCGAGATACAATATCCGACTGAACCAAGGATATACGCTACTGACGAGGCATGATGTAAGCGACAGTTGAGTCAAATGGCTTTTTCGAAAGTGGCTGGCTGAGACTTCTATGGGATCGTGAGAAATGAATCCATTTTTGTACTGATTGACTGTAACGTTTCAAGATAGACCATGTTTTTACCGTCAACTTGACGTCCTGGCACTTAGTCTGCTAACCAAGCTGATGTAGGTCGAATGGTGAGATCAGCAAAACTTTAACTGGAAAACACAAAGTCCGATGCTCCATTCAAAAACAAAACGTAAACCAGCAAAATAGACCCGCTTAAACTGGGTAATCAGTTAGCAAAGTGAGCAAAAATTGCCATATGAAGTCCACGTTTAGTTGCTTAAAAAGAGATTGTGCTAACTATACTGTTAACATGCTCAATAGAGCTATCACGTTATTTATTAAACAGTTAAGCAATCCTATATCTCCCACAATGACTGAATTACTGTTGTGAACATTGGTGCCCGTCGTCTGTTTCTTTTGTGGTGAAGTAGCCGATAGATAAGTACTTTGTCGATTGACTGAATGTCACGTGTACGAACTGACTGCTACAGGTCCCTCCTTAACGAATACGTATGCACATATTCTCCACATAAACCCGTGGGAAAATGCTGAAGCCAAGTTCATTATAAGTGATCCCTTAGTTAAAATCTGAAGGTGGACGAAACTTTGTTTGGACTAGTTCTTGAACAAAAACAATCTACTGTATTAGACGTAGTAAACACTGAGGGTTAGTGGACGATTAGATCAAGTTAAAGTTTCAATAGGTGTCTGAATTATAAATTGAAAGAGGTACTAGTAAAGTGCTGTTTTGTTCGTAGATTTATCAACTGCGTTGTTAACTAAGTTCCATGTCACTATCTGTGATAAAAGTCACACCACAGCCTTCTTATGCGACTTCAGAGTCAGTAGCAAGACCCACTAGTAACATCAACAATTTAATCAAAAACAATGTTCTCTGTCCTACTGGGTTTGATACCTTCCAGTAGGTCTTCACATATTTCGTGTACTTGAGTGTTTTGCTGCTGATTGACCAATATGTCTTTATCGGCAACCAATACTGCATTCAAGGGTATGGTTTCAGTTGGCAGCTCACTTACCTGTATCGGTCGCGACAGTGCATCAGGGACCTCATTGTTCGTGCCGTTGACTAGCCCGATAATAAATTTGAACTGTTGTAGTCGAAGTGCCCAGCATGCCAGTCGTCCGCATGGATTCTTCGCCGTCTTCAGCCAGATCAAGGGTTTGTGGTCGGTCTCAACATGAAAGGTGGTCGCTATTAGATAGGTTCTCCATTTCTCCAGCGCCCGGACAAAAGTTAGGCATTCTTTCTCCATGGTGGAATACTTTCTCTCTGCTTCCGTAAGTACTCGGCTGGCATATTCAATCGTCCCCGACGATTGTGAAAGGATTGCCCCGATTCCAATATTACTTGCATCAACTGATACCGTGAATGGCTCATTCGGTTTTGGGATTGTCAGGCACTGTCGAATGCTGGCAGCCCCCTGTTTGAGTTCGTTGAGCGCCACCTCCAATTCCCCAGTCCATACAAATTTCCTGTCCTTCCTCAGCAGTTGGAGTAGTGGATATGCTTTATGAGAGAACCCCGGCGTAAATTTTGAATCGCAACGGACCATTCCGAGGAAACACCTCAGATTTTGGTACTGAGAAGTTCTTGATGGTTATCGACTTTTCTGGCACTGGTTGGATTTTTCCATTACCAACCGTGTGTCCCGAACTGGTATACTGGTTTGCATTCCTCACTCAGCTGCAAGTTTATTGAGTGTTCCATCCATGTATATAGTCCGTATCGATTATTCACGTTAGTTAACAAGTCAGTAAACTCATTAACACACTGCCGGATGGCTGGGATAGGACACTCTGGAAGAGGCTTCAACGAGACGCAACCCATTCGGCACTGATCCTTGGTCTCTTCGCGATGGAATTTCACGACGTCGTCATCAACACGTAACTCGTTCCTCTCCAAGTTTACGTTTGCCTTTAGTCGATGTAGCAGATCAGGGCCTAGTACAGTCTCTTTCACATTGTCAATCACCAACGTTACGTGGCGTAGCTTGACACCATATATCTGGATCTTAACGTTCTGAGTCCCCAGCACCTTTAACGCCGTCCCTCCGACCGTAACTACATGCCAATTACCGGACCTAGCGAGCAGTCCTGGCACTCTGCCTGTAATCGACGCATACGCTCCCGTATCTACTATCGCACTCTTTTGTTCTCCCACTCTCCTCTACCGTGGATCACCCCCATGATAACCCGTTACCACCGAAAAAACAAGGATGAAGACGTCTGTTAGGGCAATGGCAGGCAGTGCCCCACCCCATTACAAACAAAACAATGGTTATGATGAGGTTGCTCACATGATCGTATAACTTGTCCTCCTCCTGGTTCCACATTTGTCTTCAAACCTTCCACTGCCTTCGTCAATTGGTCCACTTTCTGTTCGAGCTCCCTGACTTCCAGCCGTCCAACTTGCGTCCGTACGGGTTGGTGGTGTGCAATTCCGACAAGTCGTTCGATGTCTGTGATCCCACAAGACTCGGCCATCCGAACGCTCTCCTGCAACTCCGGCGGCAAACTTTGGATAAACCGCTCCCTCACGAATCAGTCCTTCGTTTTCTCATCTGCCTCCGGTAAGCCCAAAGTCAACTGTCGTAATAATTGTTGGTAGTAAACCAGAGGGTCTTGAGTGTTGCAAAATCCGACACCAGAAAACCGATCCACTGCCCGCTGTCGGTCTTGTTCGTTTGTAAACTCTTGAATCAGTGCGGTCCGTGTTACTTGATACGATGTTGCGGCGTTTGTTTGTTTGTTCAAGGCATAGACAGCTTTTGCTCGTCCAGTTAGCAATGTTCCTAATGCCGTCGATAGCTGTGTTTCGCTTTTCAATCCGTTGCACGCCACAATCGCCTTTAATTCGGACAGCCACTCTTCCACGCCCCCATCCCCAAATTGGTTTGGCCATGACAACTTCATTGCGTTGTGTTCAGGGCACGACACCAGTGTAGTGAAAAGGTATCCAAAAGAGCACAATAGTTATTGTCCAACACGTTAGTTACCATGCTACGGGCACGCTCGCGATTCTGAATTGCAAGTCCAGGCCACAACATCCCCCAGTTTCCGCTCGCACTTCGTGTGCCCTTCGGCCCGGTTTATGTGTGTGATCGGCGCCTTCTATCTGGGGAGTTTTCCGCCCGTTGGTCCGATCCAGTCGGGCGATGACTCATCCGGTCGTCCACACTGTCCACGATTCGCACGCTCTGAGTTTTTGGACGTGTCTCCTCCCGCGTTGAGGTATTCCGCCGAGTGTTGGGATACTCTCATCTCTGGCTTGATAAACCAGCACACTAAGACTAGGGCGGCTAATATTGTGTTGGCTTGCGACATGTATTTGTCTGTTCGGGTAATGATTTCGCCAATGTCTAACTCATGATTCCGGACAGAGAGTATGCATTCATGGATGCTGTTTATGAAGTTAACGTGATTACTACAAAGTATTTCATCACAAAGTCACTATCTAACTGAAGGTTAAACAGCAATGAGCTGCACAACGTTTTAGGCATTTTGAGATTTACCAATACCACTCGCGATGGGAACTCGATTCCTGAACATGTGATCAAGCGTCACAGTAATAGTTAGTATGATGGTCAACAAGTCTGTTTGACGGAAGCATGGCCCACATGCAACACAATTATCTATCCGACTATGGAGACTTGGTTACTGTGGCTGCAACATAAAGTATATGAAATCCTTACTTCGGATGTTTCATTACGTGCCACGGTTTATGAGATTACGATTCTAACACTTAGCAAGAGGTTATGTTTTCCAAACTCCAGCGAATCTCAGCAGGTTCGAATCAGTAATTCGTTATTATTAGGACCACCACATTTTTCCTCACTAAAACTTAAAATCTCACAATTAACTGTGACTTATAAGCAGTCTTACAAATTTTACTTAAAATGTTGAGTATTGTTGTTTTAAAAAATGTGAGAAGTGAATTGTCAAATGAGAAAGTGTGGTCTACGTTCTGCAACACCATACAATGAAATTAATCAATCGATGACGCACAGCTCTGTACCAAGCTACTGCTGCAAGGCATTCAGACAGCTGTTACGGGTGGGATCAAGCTAGGCTGAATCACAAACACATTTGTAGCTAGCAATTAACGGCCAGGTTGTAGATTGAACGATGGAGCTCACTTTGTGAGAATAGAGGGTGCACTGGTCGAGGTATCTAGACCACATGCCCTACTCTAACTCCAGCAAATTTGTCGTCATGTTCCGATCCGAAAATGGTTGTGGGTCAGACTGAAGGCATACACGATTCAGTTGGTCCATTAGATATAAAACATCTGACCAGCATTATAATGATGACCACTGTAACTAAATGCCTGTGTACAAGACGCCTGCGGGTTTAGACATACCATTGTAGCAGACTAAAGGCAAAAACAGTAAACCGGAAGATCGCGAACCTAGTGTCTAGGTCATGAAACCAGAAAAATTTAAAACGGCTCCAAACAAAATTCTAACGAAACTAAGAGGGATAGTAATCGGTGATTTTTTTTTACAACGGTTATTGTTGGCAAACAGACAGACACGTGTGGGTAATGAGAGGTTGAAGAGCGATATTGACTCAATACAATAGGCTGAACAAAGGGTTTGGGAGAGTTGCCAGGAAGCTTGTCTCTCCAGGGGGACAGCACAATATGAAACAGCGGCAGTCAGTAGACGGAGAATATCTAGTATTCCCAACAAACCCGTAAATGATGTACGGGACCTGTGTACCGATAAATTGAAATGAACGACTACCTGTTATAGCTTGTATTAACTATCATATCTAACTGACACTTTCAAACAGAATATCGCAGTTGGCCTGAAATGCAGCAAGTTTCCGCTGATCTGAGTATTTAACACTCGAATGTTTTGTAAGTAATCAATCGAGCGTGTTCGCTTAAACATAACTCTCTAGGGATGGATGTACAGCGTTTGACAACTCGAATCACCACAACCTGCCTTATCATATGACACATGACGCAATCTGTTGTACGCACACCTAGTGATATATTTTGTTATTCAAAATCTAAGAACGTATATGAATGCGCGCACACATACACACCTGTTTCAGGATACGCGGAAGGTAGTCAGATGGTGTGCCGTAATTACGATAATTAACTCAGTTGTGTTATTTAGTCGAGCATCATCAAGAGATTAGATGTCCCGATCGATGTAACCGCCGTTTCAACTTGGTGACATGTTAATTAAGCCAGCTCATGAAATGTACCCTGAAGTGGACCAGGTGGGACACGGAAAACGGTGTTTCATACCTTTTCCGAAACTATATTTTTCTAATTATGTGTACGAATGACAAAAGTAGATTATGTTGCGAATGACGACCGGTCGACAACGATAGAACTGCAAGATGGGCTACAACCGGCTTAAACACGAATTACGGACTAAGAATATCACCGAACAGTTTGTTGGAAGTTGACAAAAATGATAAGATCGCTTAACACCAGGTATGATAATCAAAGTCATATTGCTCCACCGACCACATAAATTTTCATTCCAAACTTATCGAAAACCAGATCTGCTTCTGTCAAAAAATATTCTGACAACTTAATTTCATAAACTGGAGATGGGAATATTTTTAACGATGACCAAACAGTACTCAACGGTACCTATAGTGCAAATAGTATAGCAATTGGACGTTTTATACCAATCTGAGTATAGGGTCTTAAAAG
The DNA here is from genome assembly GCA_014338405.1 of Paragonimus skrjabini miyazakii. Lineage (NCBI taxonomy): Eukaryota > Metazoa > Platyhelminthes > Trematoda > Plagiorchiida > Troglotrematidae > Paragonimus > Paragonimus skrjabini miyazakii. Next base: position 80,162 of record JTDE01000193.1, on the reverse strand, counting down.
TTTGAAACTGTTGATAGATTAAGGGAGTACGACTTTTAGAAATAGGACGCATGAAATTTGCAATAAAAATTAATGAGATAATGGAGATATCGTGGCATAACTATGATGTTTCTATATACCCCACACACAATAAGAGAATGAGGACGAGTCTATTGGTTACACTCTTATTTTCCACTTCTTGTATTCAGCTACAGTAAGACCCCTCAGAATTAACCGGAGTTTATTTGTCTGTTGCTGAACCACACCGTATGCCTTTACAAGCCAAAGAAGATAGCTGAATAGACAGAGTTACTTGACAGAAAATGGAAGTACTCACAAACCAAATAGTTTTGGTATTTTAATTCAGTTCAACTTTTCGATGTTCAACGATACAAACGATTCATTACAGACAGGATTACGAACTGTTGAGCACAGGTTGTATAAAGACGACGCTCAAAATGTTTTCACGTTGTTGTTCGCACAAAACCGTAAGCATTAAACAATTTTGTAGAGTTGTTATTTAGCTCGGTGAATCCCGGATTGGTTTAACACTAAAGAAAGTTTCGGGAAATTTTCATCATACTACAAATAGTTGAAATTTCCCAGCTTATTGATGAACCCAAAATTCAACATTCATTGTTCCGGTAAACGAGAATAAACTTAACCAGTTGGTTGAACATGTAACCTATAGCGAAACGTTGATTGATATGTGAATTTGAGATGGCGCCGTAAAGTTGTATACCCTATTTTCTTTACAGTCCAGTTGAAAAATCTAAATCGTCAAGAAACACATAATTTAAAAAGATATACAGACAGGAAGCAAACGCAAAGTCCATGTAAATTCTAAGTCAGAAAGTATAACTAACCTTCTTGATTTTTCTCAACTCCTCTGCTTCGCTAACCAATTCTGGACTTGTCTGTTTATCACTTCGATATTCATTGAGCTGAGGGTCATGATGATTAAAACGTGATTAGCTTCAGGTAATCAATCACAGCAAACTTCTTTTTATGCGAAAATCTTAAAGTGCTCATGTACAGTAAAACATGCAAACATACAAACACACATGTAAACGTGTGCGCATTTTCTACGCTTGCATATGCTCAGAACAAAAACATGTTATACCACTTTGTTTTTCGTTCGAGCCGTCCCTCTCCAATCGATTAGACGACAGTGTAAATCTCACGCTAAATTTACCATTGTTGAATTTGTTTGCGAGCAGAGAGTAAGAGTAGTGCGAAAGACTGCTGTCTATTTTGTTTACAAGATTACATGATGTATGCTCTACGAATGGAGAATCCGGGATCTTATTTAACGGATAGAACCAGGTGTTCCGAAAGAGCGTTAATGATCTCATAGATTTCCTTTTGTTAAGCAAAGCACATCAGTCTTTGGCTTGCAATGTTGTCATCGGAATGAGATAGATAAGATGATGTCTAGGTAACTTTTACAGCCCCGTCGGAGACATTATAGTTTATGTAGAGACGGGTCTGATTGTGTGAACATTCTTGCTTGTCTAATTTGTGTTAACTAGTTTTGAATTTCAAATCTGACAAAACGAAACCCGATGATTGGAAAATCGCTAGGGCTATTTTTTAATCAGCGTGTACTGTATACCGAGCTTAATAAATTGAGCCGTTAATTGCCATGATCAAGTGTATGCCGTCAGACCACCCGAGAAGACGTTCAATTCTAATCCAGAGTGACTCAAACATACCTAAAGTGTATAGTTACATATGATTCTTAAGATTCATAAATATAGATTAGGACCCTAATGTATTAAAAGTGGGGCTACTGCCTGAAGTGACAGTTTGTTGATCTCATTTAAAGACTACCGATCCAATGCTTGGTATATTTAGTAGAAGCAAGTAATCTATTACGAAAAGAGACGTGACAGGTTTACTATAGAGGTAGCCAGACAGACAGGCAGGTAGACAGGTAGGTAGAAAGTGATTCACTTAAGCAATAAATCAGCCACTCACCTCCATTTTAAGCTTTGTTACTTCTGCTGCTAGTTCCTCTGTTTGTTTCACATACTGCCATTTTGCTTTACGTTCTGTATCCAAAATCTGTAGCAAATGCAACTGCTTTTGTTCTGCCTCCTGTTTCCGTTCCAGAAGTTTTCCAAAACTGAAGGACGGAATTTGTATAGAAAAATGACCGTTATTGTATTTGATGACACCTCCTACTTATTTGTATTTGATAACGAATGACCTTAAGCGGGCGTTTAAACCTTGTTGTCATTAGTAACAAGCAAAAGGTGCAATTCTGTGACATAACGCGAAAGTGTAACGAAGACATTTTATGCCCATTGCGAGATTTTAAGTACACAGTGTATGAACCATATACTTCTGTGGATGTTTCGTCTGACTCTCCGCAGGAAAAGTGGCTCGAATGGATGTTGTGCACTGAATGCAAAACATCCATGCAGTGTTTGCTTGCTCGCACCAGGCCTAGCCCTCGGTGCGAGAGTTTATGAAGCGAGCGGAACTCCATATAAACCCATTTGTCTCATGCTAAGCTTGACCGAAATATTGTATTTCAACGCCAATCATTGTTTGTGATTGAATAAAAAGCGGAAGGGGGTGGAAATGAGTGCTTTCATATTAACAGCAAATGTATTGTTCTTGATGCGTTAACAGTCGAGTCGACAATTTGTGTCTGTTATTCGGAGAGGCTCACGTGATGTTAAACTAACCGCCCAGTGATGTTAACAGCGTCGTTTTGCAACTTTTGTACTTTATCTACAAACCAAACGTCACTCTGTGTTTTATGTGAGATTCTACGACCATGGTTTCAGAAAATTTCACTGGTTTCACAGGTTTCAATGGTTTGCTGAAATTATGGCAATGTGTCTGCAGATATAAGTCATCAGCATGCTGTCATCAACGTAAGCTTGATCAGTTGCCAAGACTGTGCTGTTCCCATTCTGGGAAATTAAACATACTGTAGAAAGTATAGTTGTGATTTTCCTTTCTACCGATAAATGTTAAGAGTTTTGGTTGACATAAGTTGAGCACCATTCAAAGCTGATTATGGCTTTCGCATACCATTGCGACAGTGATCTCCCGTTAGGCACAACTGTATTATCGTATATAGATGCCCAACCATACCATTTCAATTGCTTGTTCATCTAGAGGAAAGTAACATAGTAATTGTTCCGTTAACTCTAATCGATTACATCATCATTGGAAACTTGTGAAATCCAAGGTGCTAAGAGAGATCATACTGAGGTATTACGAACTTTGCATGTCAGTTCTGTCCTGCTAGTCGGAACTGTAATCGGGTGGGCCCGAATTTTCAGTTGTAGTAATTAGCCGTCATCTATGAGGCTGAAATGAAATTTGTGCACCTTTCTGAAATTATGGTCAAAGATTTCTTACGTAACTGTGATTCCGCGTTAAACTATTGGTGTCGCTCAGTCTTGCGATCTGGGTGCATACGTTATGGGGATATGGACAAACTGACCAGGACATATAATGGTTAGTAACATGAGTACTCCAATATGGACTCACTAAAGATGGTGGATTGGACGAGTTTTTCTTATCAAGGTCACGTTCAAGCCGCAAACTACTCAGCTTCCTTACTCTGCCTTAACCCATCCACAATAGCTACGCCTTCCGGTGCGCAAGGAGGAGTGAGTTACACAAAACAACAGAACCTCCCATATGCAATGTGTTAACAGGGCAGCACTTTCATTCCTGGAGGTAGACGGAACACGTCTAATTGGAAGTAGAGTCCGTGTGAAGACTTTCATACTCCAACGATAAGCTTTGTCATGGCCACTTCATGAATTAGCCAACAAACAGCGAACCAGTTTCGACAACTTTAACTGTTCTGTGTGGCGCAGTTTCAGGAGTAGTGTACAGCTGTCATAAGGAATTGGTTCCATTCACTGTGAGTTGAACAGCACCACACAGTATTCAACTCTTTTTTTCTGATGACGGGAACCACTCGGGTTACTAAACACCGTAAGTTACAAGCTCTTATTTTGAGAGCAGCGCCTTATTGTCTAGATGGTTTTAACTTATTTAACGTGAATTATGAAAAACTAATTGGTCATTTCCCAGGTTTTCATGACACGGGTGAACTATCGTTTAAATGTTTTAGGTAACCCCTGAAAAAATGATTTCATATGCTAATCAGATCCACGGACGTACGCTATGAATTTTAAGGAAGCAAAAGTGTTTCAACAAACGTTCCGTTGTTAGGTATTAAGGAAAATTGAAACAGCATTGAGCATGGTGTACCAAATGAAATGTTAACCTGAATGATGGCCAGTAAAGAAATTCAGTGCTTAACGAAACAAATTTTTCTCAGAACTGTCATCTCAATGAAGCAGATCGATCGATCTGCAGGTACAATTACTGCAACAGCAGAAGAAGGGGGTTGGGAGACTGAACAATGGAAGCTAGTAGAGGAAATATGCAAACGGGAAAGTGTGATATACGAAGTGTAGACTGACAAAAATGGGCCAAGCGTTTTGCAGCTTTCAGCTTCTAGGAATCTACAGGAACACCAGAATCAAATTATATTGCATTCTGTTAATCTGTTATTCTTTTGCAGTCAGGCACTAACCAATTATTCATCTATCCAGACAGGAAAGAAATATGACCATGCTATAATCGTCTCGAAAAGCATCGTTCACGTGGTCTATGATGAAGGTCAGTCGTTATTTAACGAATTTTTCTCCTTAGTTCACTCCACCACGAAATGTCTAAACAAATCGGTACCTCCAGTCACTTCTTCATGAAGCTTCATTACCTTAACTAACTAAAGATGTGATCAAGGGTAGTAATCTAATTTCTACAGCGTGTCAGACACTAACTCATAGTTAGACTGGTCCACCATTAATTTGAGTTGTGGAGCTAACCATTCATTTTATGCAGAATTCTAAATGATCGACTAGCTTCTCGGCCAACCTCCCATCACACTATTATACACCGGTTGTTTTGGTGTTTATCAGGATATCCGATTCAATGTAATTTATATTCAGTTGGATGTGTGTTTTGTTCTGGAGAACACCACGTGATTTACGTCTTCTCACTGTTTTATTCAAAGTAATCAAAGAAGCGAACTGTTTCAAATTTTTTCAAAGTAGATTCCTGAAAGATATCACCGGAAAATTCAACAACTTTCTCTGTCTCAATCGCAAGTCGGTCACTGAACTATTACGCATTCAACTTGACAAATCCGGTTTATCTAGTTTGTTAGTTTCCACTCGAGTTTATAAAAAAACCGATCATGTAAGCTATAGTCAAACAACTCGAAATACAAGCAGATTACTAAATCCCATGGCAAAAATTAAAATCTTCAGAAGAGATACACAGGAAGGCGTGGTCTACTGTGAATAATTTATCATTTGTTTGTTGAACATCTGTACTACAGTACTGAAACGTAGAAAAGCGTATGTGATAAAAGCGCTTGATGATTCCTTTTGTGTCGTTACAAACGCATAATCATTTACTGAAGACAAAAACATGAATGCAACCAACCTGTCATCAGAAACTTTATCGTGGGTTCAAATGGGAGCTCTCTTTTTAAGAATCGAAGTTTGCCGTACCACAAAAGAAAAGTAGAGAACTTGGGGTACACGCTCAGTTCGAAAATATTTACGATTAACATTCATTTGCCGATGTCTGAAGAAAATCATAATTGGCCGAAAACAAAACTAGTGGACGTTGTCTATCAGAATCACAGACAAAAGCGTCACGGTCTACTCACACCGGCACACTTCCGAAGCTTGAGAGAACTACAACAGAAATCAAAACTTGATGGTGGTAAATTCGGTCAAAAGCCCAGGGGTTGCGTTGATGGACAAACCGGAATACTTAGACAAAATGTTTGGAATTCCCTGTGACACTCAAGTTTCTGCCAGACGGGGATCGTAACAACGTCCAAGAAGTGGAAAAGGAAATTTACTGCAAAGTGAGAAAGTTGAAGATAATGGGGGTAATCTATATTGATCAGTGCAACCGGATGAGGCCAATGAGCCCACGCACGCTGAATATATACAGACTTACCAGAACCCATATACGTAATGTTCTACATCAGCCCATTGTGTCCATGTGTAACGCAAAGCAAAACACAAATTATCACCTTGGCTAGCTGATTAACTTGAATTCAGTAAGTATGGTCTAAAGGACAACCTCAAACTCTTAATTGCACAGGTGTTTACAATACCCGAGGTAAACTGATGTGTTCATTTGATTTGACTTCCTTGTTTACTAACATTCCGCTTCATGAAACAATTGATAGCATTCGCAAATTTACTGTGCGCAGCAGTGCTCGATTTTCCACCAAGGTGACCGAACTGAACTAATCATTATTTTTGTGTACACACAATGAAACCTTCCATTTCTGGACGTATGGTTTTCGACAAGTGAACGGGGTTGCATTGGGCAGTCCACTGGATCCACTGCTAGCAGATTTCTTCATGCCTAAAGTAGAAACCACGTTATGCAGAATCCTGTCAAAACCGGCATAGTACAGACGCTACGTAGATTATATTCTGGTCATCTTTGTGAGCTGAAGCGGATCAAATATGTTATTTTCGAAGTTGAACCAAGCTCATCCGAAATTATAGTTGAGGGAAGAGAACGGTAAAGTGAGTGACTGTCTTCCAAACCTGTCTACAGGAGCTTACTTGGAGAGGACAGTAGATGCACTTCAATAGCTTCCTTCCGGTACGGCATAGGAGAGGCCCAGTCAGGATAATTACACAGAGCATGGAAGATTTTCACGGACGGCAACCTACAGCTAAAGTTATGCCTACTGACGAAGTCTTTGCAAGCCAACGGGAACCCCTTGCAGTTTATTAAAAAGTACAACGCAGCTACTATCCAATAGTTAAAGTAACGAGGGTACCGAGGGGGACAGTTTATTTTGAACTCCATTTTGCAGGGGACAGCTGGTCGATAATTACAAGTTAGTGTCAGATAGCCACTGTTTCAAGAATATATAACGTTACAAAACTGTATATAGTACAGGACCCTACCAGTCCTCCAGGCTACGAACAAAAAGTCTACGTCTGTCACGTCCCACTGTTCATACAAATATTCGTGTAGTTGAGCTATATAAGGAGGACAACCCGACAATTACCTGCTCGTATGAAGAAGCATTTTCCCAAATGACAAGAAACTCGGTTGGAAATGCAGACAGACGGCACCCAACATTACCCCCCTGCAAGCCACATAATTCAAACAGGACACATAGTCAAAGTTCTTAAGGCATTCTTGTTGATTCTTCAGAGCAACCGAAAGCATACTCCAGTTTGCTGAGGCTTTGGCTATTGAACAACATAGTTCTCCTTGTTTATCGAAAAAATTTTTGTTGACGCTGCTGTTACCCTGGGAGTCAGCGTTCCCATAATTTTCATTTCCAGTTTTTATGTCCATCTGTTTAATCCCTTAAGCCGTGACCTCCACCCTGTGGAAATGTGAATCTTTGAAAATAAGCCACAGGTCCAAGTGTGATCAGAATATAAGAAGTGTTATTCAGGTGACCATCACGTGATCGGCATGTTCTCATTTTGTGTGGGAGAGTGATAATTGTCCGTCGAATGAATGATCCGTATTTATCGAGGGCCACGAGAAGAATGTTCCTCATGATTCTCGTATCAATATGTAATCGGTTCACCCACTTTAAAAGGGCAACTATTCTGACACCACATATCCGTAAAATTGTATCACGAACGAAGGCAATGGAATTTTCAAACACTGTTATTATCGGATTTGTATGGGCTAACCGCCAAACTCCATCATGCCCATTTTGTACTCGTGGATATTCATTTATACAAACTGCCCAATCAACATTTTTGAAATGGCTAAGAGGCCTTAGATTAAGTAAATACAAGTTTGACGTATGATAAAATATCAGCTTTCTATTTAGTACTGTGTACAGAATGGAAAGGATAGTAGCAATGGTGTAGATAGTAGCCCTCTTCAGATTATTTGAATTTTCAAACATGAGGTGTCCACGTTGTCATGATTGCGTTATCACAGCAATCCCGTTTTGTGTTATCGTCGTGTTTGGATTTCCTTAACTTTGACTTGTCAATCAATGATAAACTATCAAGCTATACTTGCAGTAGATTATTAAACTGATACCAACGTTTGAGTGAGCTTTTTTCACAAAGGTGTGCGCACACTCATTAGATACTTAAGTCCTTCAAATAAAACGTCAGTTCTCATTACTGAACATGCGATTTCAAAATGATGAATTTTTAGCATTTCCACCTAACTTGTGTCATGTACACACTGTCCAATGAACGAGCAGTAAAATTTGGTCTTCTGTGCAATTTTGATCGTCATTTGTAATCAAACCATTTAGCTCTCCGAAAACGGCCACTGCTAGATGACATTTAGTTGCTAAGTCGTAAACATTTTAGAATTCGGGGACATTTGTAATCCACAGCGTCACTCACTTCAGTACGCAACCCTTAATATAATTTCATGGTTGTCCACGAACAGACATCTGATTCACGCTTGCTTGTTTAGCATATTGAAAGTAGTGATTGCATTTCATTTGGGGGACATATTTTAAGTTTTGTCAACACATGTTTCACCGTGTAAGCTCATGTGACCAGAATCGGAAATTACAGCCCACTTGTCAAACAAATTGGCCAATCTCCAACGCTAAATGGACAAGACAAAACAGGATGATGTAAGTGCACACCTGAGTGAAGTTCAGTATCGAATGCCACTATTGTGGTTTAGAAAGGCTTGAGTTCAGAAAACGAGTACCACACGTTTGTTTGTCTGCACTGTACAGTATACGAATCTTGTGAAGTAACTACGATTAATGTACGAATTGGCAGGCTGA
>JTDE01000193.1:22057-71127 GCA_014338405.1 Paragonimus skrjabini miyazakii | reverse complement strand
CTACTGACGAGCTCTAATGAGAGCGAAACTCGAGTCTAGTGCTTCTTTTCGAAAGGGGCCGACTGGAAAGTCTAGGCGGATGCGACAGCTGCGATCAATTGTGGGTGATGTTCAACTTGAAAATTTACCTACAAACAATGGTTTGTGTGCCACCGAAATGGGTGAGCTTTTTGACAGAGTTTATTTCGATTATCTTGGTCTTCTCAGGTGTATCCGTTAGTCTCGAATTTAAGGAACTTAGTACGATATCTGCGTCCATATGAAACACGTTAATTGTGTTATCAATTTTGAATACTGCTTTGGGAAAACCTCACATTTGTTGCTTGTTCGGAATACCTACATCTCTATACAAGAAGTAATAGCAAAATGTAATCATGCTAATTTTAACTGGATAGGTGATGCGACAATGTGGCATTCACTTGTATGACCTTTACTGTGTATGCTTCTCAGTGGTTCCTAGGTGAATGAGGTAAAAGCAAGTTCGTTTTAAGTCGTCACAGCAAATTCGGATTGATTTGCCACAGACAACAATGTATGATTCATTCATATGGTCGGACATTGCAGTGGTGATTACTGAAGAGTAGTAAGGTCAAATTATTCACAATTTAAACTTAATCCGCACTCTCGCATTCACATGAACTATCCAACAAGTTCCTTCCTGGCTAATAATGATTGTCACTAACTGGATGTGAACTCATATTTTTTCTGGGCGGTCGTGTTGATCGACACTTCACTGATCTCACCTTAGGGATGACTGAGTTACCAATCTATACAGTCAATTGCTTGCGCTTGTGAGTAATATCCAGGTTATGAAATTGCTTCACAAGGTTAGACGTCAGTTGTCCTGACACTTCCAATCAGCGGCTATGTGTTAATCATCACTCGACGAAATAAACGTAATAGCATTACTGATGAGTAGTCGGAGATTTGGTTAATTTCAATTTGAACATCACCCACAATTGACGGTAGCTGTCGCATCCCCACAGACTTTCCAGTCGACCCGTTTCGCACAGCAGAAGCACTAGACTCGAATTTCGCTCTCATTAGAGCTCGTTAGTAGTGCATATCATGACGAGCTCTAATGGGAGCGAAACTCGAGTCTAGTGCTTCTTTTCGAAAGGGGATGCGACAGCTGCGATCAATTGTGGGTGACGTTCAAATTGATAATAACATTAATTGAATTTGTTCAATGGTGAACTAATTATTGACGAGAAGCCTCATATTTGGTTGGAATAGATACAGCAGCATTCATATGCGACCACAAGTTGAACACCAGTTACCACAATGATACACTCTAATGACCTGCAATAACAAAGGGGAGACTCTAGCTTGGTGACTTTTTCCACAACGGACTGGCTGCAAATTCTATATGATTTGGAAGGGTATGATAGAAAGTGAGCGTTTTCCGATTTAAATTGAGATAATGATCAATCGTCTCGTCTCACACACATGTCGGAACTGGAATGCGTATTCCTTTTGGGACGAGGACATGTTCGTGTTGCCTAGGTTGCAATCGGAAAGCAGAGTGTTGCTTCACATGAGAGGAGATCAACCGAAATGTCGGCAACAAGATAAAAATGGCATTTTCCCCATAGTAACTAGAACTAGCTATAAGACAATAGCTTAAATGACAGATAGGTGTGATTTATACTTACCTAGCATTATCAATTGCTTCCATCCACGCATTGCATTCTTCCTCAGTTTCGGCGCGTAATTCATATTGTCGGACTCCTTCTTTTTTGTAGTAGATAGCGAAACAGTGCTGTTCGAGTAAGCAATTATAGTAGAGGATATCGGGTTTCGGGAAACAGTGGTGAATATTTCCGTATGAGGTGTATGTGAATTGTAAACGGAAAACGAAGATGTGCAGATAGTAATTTCAAATAAGCGGAAACAAGAGTAGTGATGTACGCATACACATATTTGCTAGCATGAGCTTTTATATTATGTGCTTTTATAAAGGTGAAATAAAGTGTTACTAAATACGTCGCCCAAACGTCTGTCAGGGTGTGAAATACATTCATATATTTGAAGGCACGGAACTACAAAAAGACAGACAGATAGACAAGTATGGCTTAGATAACTTATTGAGTACTCATGTCAGAAGCGTTAATTACTACTCGGCATATGCCTAGAGCTCGTAATAGTAGTGTACGGTCAGTGAGAAAGAGAACTATCCAGCAATCTTAAGAAAAATAGAATTGAATGTTTTTTGATTAGCTTGAACAACATTTGTCTAAGGAAGCCCTATGACTACAGATGAGCGAATAAGAAGAGAATGAAAAATTGAGAGGTAACATAGTAATAATAATAATTTCACGTACATAGTTTTATACATATATGCAATACGTGAAGTAAGTTTGTATGCATACGCGTTTTTACATGTGGACTGTATAAGTGAGACCACAAGTATTGCAGCAATAACCACTTGTGTTACTGTATCGGCTGGTACCGGTTTCTGAGACAAGATAGTCGAAAGGTAGACACTTTATCGTCTGCTTTTTCAGGCGCTTCATAGAAACCTTACAAACACTGGACTCCCTAAATTTCATTCTGATTCAACGTAAGCTCCTTTTTGTTCTGAGCATTGATAACTTGTTACTGAAACGGGAGGTTATTCGTATTTATCGTCATTGGAACGGTAGCTTATTCCATTTTGTCGGACAATGTTAGTTTGAGTCACTTGTGCTGTACGATCGGTTGTCCGTCCCATATACAATATTCGGCTATTCCTGGTAACATATCAAGTCTGTTTACCCCTATGCTCAGCCTTACTTCTGTGTCCCATGATGTGTAGTTGGTTAATCGTTACAGTGCATTATGTGTAGCAAGTGGTCTCGGATTTCCTCCAAACGAATCAATTGCTTGTTAGTCGTAAGTGATTACACGTCAGCGTAGCATGTTTAGATAATTCTGACTCAAAGGACATTCTCAGCTAATCAGAAGCGATTTATCACAAGGATGATGACTAGCTTATTGGCGTACATGATAAATGGTCCCATGTGACTCGGACATCAATCGTCAGTATCGGCGGTCATCCGTGGCAAAAATCCTCAAGCTGATTTGACGATGGCAATAAAATTACCTCAAGGTTTGCAAGATAAAACACTGAGGCCACGAACAATAAATTTAGTAGCGAAGACAAGTATATAAAATGCTGTAGCATTCGCCTTCTCTAAGCTTCACGGAAGTTGGTGGTGAAAATGGTGAATCCACTCAGAACTAAGTTGGTGTATGAATGCGCAAGTGGTTTTATGATTCCCGTTGACAGAACTTCGGCTTGCCCACTTAGTGGTAGGATCTCCGGACGTCTACGTGCACGACTAGATAGTAGAATTCCAAGTCATCGTAAGCCTCCTAGTAAACCGTTAAAACAGTTGACTACCATTCATTGAATGATCACGCACAACTTACTACGATAGGTGCTAAAAGAAATGTGGACAGTTGACCCCTTTTGAAATGAAGCCCTGTTGTCCACAGAGTTAACGTTCTCACAAGAAACAGGACCGAATCACCATTATCAACTACCCAACCACTTTCTCGTTAGAGCAATCGTCAGACTGTTTGGTTCTCTTGATTTGAATCATAACGACTGTTTTGCTAACTCCAAGTTCTCAAGCTTGCGATAGGATTTCTGAGCCGGGTCGAAATCTCAGAAACCATTGAACATGTTGGGTATTATTTTATGGTATTGACGAGTCGCCGAGGCTCTTGTTGGGCTCAAGTTGAGCTCATGTATGTTCCCAGATTTTGCTTCTACTTACCCTAAAGAATTAACGCCCTGCTAGTTATAATCAGTGTCTGCTACCCACGCACCAAATCTGTCAGGCTAAACGAAATGCGGAAACCTACGAGATAACGCGCAGAATGAGATACAGACAGCTGTCAACTGTTTCCGAAATCACGAACATGTTGCATTTACAATCCGAGTCAGAACGAGGGAATGAACATGGCAAGGAAAGGACAAATCTGCGTTCGGGCGTTACTCGTAGTTTTCCGACCTCTTCCTACCAGCCACACAATTCCGCCAGCGCCAAAGTGATGAATACCATTGAAATCTAGAGGTTGCATAGTGTGTTCCTCTGAAGAGGTAATCCTCCAGAAGAACATAGAAAAGTAACTAATTTTTTTCTTAATCAGACTGGGTGTGTCTATTCAGCTATTCCGATGTCGTTTGTAAGATATGTGGTCAGTTTTAATGGTAATCTGAATATAGCAGGGACTGTATTTCGCGGACAGCCACGAGAACGAAATTTGAAAAAGGCTACATTTGTAATCATGTCAGATCAATTATGGTACCTCGAATTGCAGGCCTTTCGGCGCCTCTAGAACATCGGAACGAAAATTAACTCTCATATATGTAGACAAATATATTGTATGTTGTATGGTGATGTTTAGCTTGTTCAGAAAAGGTAATGAGAGTCGTGTAGGAAGGTTAAACCCACGTCCAACAGTTATCAAAGTTTCGGAAGCAACTTGTTATACATGCAACCAATATTATAAACATACATATTAACAGGAACTGGTTCAACTGTGTGTCTTTGTTTTGTCATTTTCCGAAATAAAAACCATAAGCGTTCAGCAACCCTAGAAGTGCTAACCTTTTTGAATAGCTCAAACAATACCCCATGCCACACGCCAAAATAAACCTTGTCAAAACCAATTTCGGATGATATCTGCCATATTGCTGGAATAATTTACCGTTAATCAAAATGCAATGGGATTGTAGTTAATGAAGCAAACATTTATACTGAGAAATATTATACTCCCGGGCTTATGACTAACACGATATCAAGTTCACAGTGGTATCCAGTAGTCAAGACAATGTATATACAAGCAGTAGATGTATCATACAGTCCTTCGGGTTAGTTAGAAGTTTGTAGAACAGGTATATAACGTAGAGAAGTAGGAAAATATGTCATCACTTTGCCCTACGGCTATTGTGTGTGAACGTTAAGCATCCGAAAGCTACAAAAGATTAAGTAATCGTCATCAGGTCAAAGGAGAAAATGTCCCCCCCACAAACACTCTGTACTTGGAATTCACTTTGGTTATTGGGTCGCAGGAGCTGGAATCCGAATGTTTGTCCAGTTTACAGTTTGAAGTCATTGACACTATATGTAACCATTCTGCAACTTTCGTCGGCAGAATATTTTTCGAATGCATTCGACTCGAATGTATTGAGATGTTCGTGTAGTCGTGAACAGTTCAGATGGTCAGGATATCAACTGTTTTATTTAAAGACAAACTATCCCGCATGATAACTGATTATTGATTGATTGATAAAGGTTCCTTAAAATGGATGTACAAACGAATAATTTTGAAACGATATATGGATATGTCGAGCTTGGAAATTGATCATTCTGACTATTAAAAATACCGCGTATTGTAGAAAAGTTTAATCTAGAAGATGGAACTGTTGAAAAATATGCGCCAATATTGCCTCAGAACGAATATTTTATGGTGAGTTCTGAGCAGTACGTCATAAGATTTACTTAGCGATTTCTCCCGGCTACTATGAAGAATATTAACTAGGAGGCAAAAGTGAAGCCAAACATGTTACAATGGATGGATTGTTCAGGAAGTTTATTTGAATATGAAGGCTACTGTCGATTGTGGGCACAGTTCGGCTCATATTAAGCACCGCATATTGTCCCAAGCAAATCTTTAATCACAAACGTTAAAATGTCTCTCACAATCCATCGTCATGCATACCTTCATACTGGCTAGCTTCGGGGTAGAGCGGTGAGTTCGAGTCGTGTTACTGACAAACGCCACTGGAAATGCATTTCATAACCAGGATGGACTGTGAACCGCCAGACTTGTGTGTGTATATTGGTTGCACACAGGTAGTCGTAGTTATAAAACTATACTGCATATTGACCATCCAGATGCGTTAAATTTGTCTCACACTAACTGAAGTATACACACCTGTCCTACTTACACGGAAGAACTTAACAGGTTTTTAGAGCCAAGCTACTTTCAGTCACTAACCAAGCCACTCATAAAGATGGCAAGTCATCAAATAATATTGCAGAATGATAACAGTGAAGTATGATCTTCTTAATAATTACGAGACAGAACTTCGGTGACTCCGTTCATTCTTTGGTGCAAAAAAGGTCTCTAAGAATGACTACACAATTGCTCAGTTGAAAACCATTGCGAGTAAGTGGAATCCGGTAAACCAACATTTCACGGATCGGTATTTAAGTGAAGTTCAGAACATTAGATTTTAGTCTTTTTTATGCAATCACAAATGGTCTCTACTGATTTACTATTAATGGTTTCCGGTCAAACCGAAACTGTCGAAACTACGGTAAACGTTTAGCAGAATACACAGTAAGAGATTGAATCCAGCCGATAATGCTAATGTACATCCGAATTTCTTTTGAAAGGCTTGAGAAAGAAGAAATAAATCGATGTTTTTGTTTTTGAGAGTCACCAATATTTAGTTTGCGGAATAGAAAGCCTTATGAAAATGAATAAGACTATATCTAAACATTATCTATTAGACATACTGTAGACACACCTCAGTAGGCAGCAGGAAAGCAACTGCCTAAAAAAGCCAGTAAGAGATCAAACGTACATTCTCTGTGGTGAACTAATTGTTATGAGTAAACTGGCGACAAGTTCGTCTTGGAGTATAAGTATTTTTTGCTCTGGTGTTAGAAAAAGCAATGATGTGATTTAAGATTGTAGGGAACGAAGATCCCATCAGCCAGCAATCTGAAGGTTTCATAATGAGAGATGAAAGACCCTAGCATTACTTAAAGCCACTGAAGGAATGAATTCATTGAAACTAGAAGCTTGTCTAACCACCAGGTCTCATTCTACTTCATTTAAATTGATCACAATTTAAGCTATCAACTAATGAACGTTATTCAATTTAAATGACAAAGAGGTGAATATTTTTCATTGGTATGTTGTTTTTCAATCAAACTTGTTTTGTATGATGTCGACAATAGCAACTATTTCATAGAAGACCGTAGGAAAAACTAAGTCACTTCAAGGGTATTTACTTCGAAAACATGTCGGTGCAAAAAATTTCGCAATTGAGTTGTTTCTCGTTTATCAATAGTGGAGTAAATATTTCAACGATCGTTTTGCCACGCGTTTCAACACGATAAATACCGGCGGTGTTATACATCTCTAAACTCAACAAAGTTTTTGGTAAGTTTAAATGAAACATATACATGGTTAAACATCAGCGAACTGGGTATCAAAGATTAATGTCGAGATTTTTTTCCAAATGAATTTTCAAGATACATCAAAGCAATTTTTAATGGGAGGTTTTATACGGTGTTTCTACAGCAGTTACAACTATCTACAATCATTTTGATAACATCCGTCTTGTTTGAAGACATGACATTAACGATGTCATTAGTTTGGCAAAATACTTGACAAAGCTTTTACTTTACTTGTAAATAGAATGACAACACACATTTACGAACAACCTGTAATTCTCAACATTTCAAAGTATCAACCATCGGGCATTCTCAAGGAATGACAAGGTCTGTTTTAATCCAGTTCGAGTGATTTATTAGGGTCGACCTCTGTTCTGTTGAAGTTCTCAATTATACAAAACCAATGTCTGCATTGTGGGCTCTTATCGACTTCAGTCTCACCGGCATTTAATGGGTAAAGAATTCGTTCAACTCGTTCAGACACAATGCAGGGTGACCTAAACACGGAAAACACCATGTGATCTCTGCTCCTCAGTAAATTCGGTTTCAACTACAACACTCCTGAGAAAGACCACCCGAGTTCGTTGAAATGTTGAGTAATACGACATGCTTGTAACGTTATGTTCTTCTCAATCGGTTTGTTCAAAACACGACGCTCAAACTGTTTGAATTACCTTGCTTTAGATTTGTTGAGGATACTCGTGATTTATTTCCTGTTTGTAGTTCTGTTCTGATATACGACATTACAAAACTGACGGAAAGTTCGTGAGAATTGTTTAAATTTAGTTGGGAGACTGGATTTTTATCCCCCTAGAATTTTGAGGATTCGATTGATTAAGTGGGCGCTAGGACCAAGTTGAAAAACTAAAAGAAGTTATAGATTACGAAGCGTAGCAGAGGGTGAATTAACTTCCTTGAGAGAGACAAAACGTTCCGTTTTGTCTCACGACATTTCTGTCCAACTTTTCTCAGTACTTTTTTTGGAAAATATCTTACTATCTGTGGGGTATTTGCAGGCTGTAAATGCGTACATGTTAAGTAGCTCGACAATCTAGTGGATGGTTGTCTTCCTACTAGTAATTCATAATTATATTGCACTAGTTGGTTCGGCGCACCTTTTGAAACAAAATAACATAATGTACAAAGCACTGTAAATTACGTACAAGTGCTCAATTTTTAGACTACAGTTTACTGGAAAAGTTTCTGTCCGTGGGATTTTACCTCGTTACATTGAAAAAATAATGTTATAGACCCACAAGATCCAGACAAATTCCACGAATAAACATTATTAGGAAGTTGAATAGAACGTTTCCGAGATCCACATATTGTATGAGGTTGGACGTTGTGAGCAGTAAACACTACGTGATTGAAGCAATTTCTGTGGATGTCAAGACAGAGAGTTGTACACTTCAGTGATAATATTGTCCCCCGTATTCATGACTTTCTCTGGGTTAGTGTTGGCATGCTAGCGAATTCGAAAATTTGGAATTCAGAATGCCCAATAATTCACTCGTCCGGTTCTAGATTGATCACCGAAAACGTTTCCGCAGTGTAGTTGCTACTGCTACAGTTCATCGTGAAGCACCCGACAATCGATATGTTCTTGATTAATACTGTACAGATTTAGTTGGATAATATGTGCTTGCAAGGACGAACCTTCTGTCAAATATTATATTGATATCCTTTTAACTTCAATCTGTCTAGTGCTTCAAATGCGCGTAGTCATGACATCAACGATCTGAGTGTGCCACCACAGTAGATGCATACCACTTATAGTAAATTAATCAATACATTGCACCATAGTGGTTGTGAGTTTACTATTACTCGTGTCAAACCGATAGACATCACGTCACCAGCATACCATACGTGTTGTGCGTAACAGCAGATGCCCGCAAATCGAAATAGTCCTAGATATTACATTAGGAACAACCAACTGATCACTAGTGTACCTAACAGCTTGTATTGTGAATAGTGAAAACTGCAATCAAATTGATTGTTACTTAATAACGTTGGTAGTGAATGTTTCAAATAACAAAGAATCCGCGTTATCACTATGACATTTTTGGACGTAATAACAACTTTGCACTTCATTTATCTCCTTCACAGGTTAGATGTTGATCCTTCAGTTGATGGTAGCCACGACCGTACACAACTAGTCTCAGAATACCGGAGCTGCATTACAGCCCCACGTCGATAGGGCTCAGCACAATAAAAAGTTTATCTCCTCGAGAAAACAACTCTGGCCGAAGTTGTTGGTCGCACGCCAAATCAAGAACAACACATACTAATCATCGGCAATTCAGCCTCACCATCGTTAACAGTGTGCTGGTGGAACTTGTATTGAACTCGACAATTAACCTGGAGTATTTACAATATCCAGCGCACATTATCACATAAACTGTGTCATCCAGCTCTCACAGTTTGAATCTGACAGCGCTTTCAAGTTCTTCATGCCAACATGGGTACGTTTTTTTTAATATATCACATGTTTTCGTGAAGCTTTGTAATGAATCTGTCGAAATACTTTCGTGTCGTGCAACATTGTTCACCGTTGAGACATCAGAACACTAATAAGCAGAACATATAAAATCGAACAGACGTCTCAGTCCCACATTTTCAGACAGTGATG
Source organism: Paragonimus skrjabini miyazakii (assembly GCA_014338405.1). Lineage (NCBI taxonomy): Eukaryota > Metazoa > Platyhelminthes > Trematoda > Plagiorchiida > Troglotrematidae > Paragonimus > Paragonimus skrjabini miyazakii. The sequence continues at coordinate 61,314 of JTDE01000193.1, read as the reverse complement.
CCGTTTAGATATAAATCCAAATATATTTGACAGTTATTATCACAGACTAAAAAATTGCACAGATAGATAAAAGGCCGATCATTATCAGCCTCTCCTGTGAAGTTTTGTGGGACATAGACCCACCCACTCAGCACCTGCGCAACCAGTATCGACAAACGCTCCCATCAGTCAGATGTGGTTTAAAACCTTTATATTTAAACCCCACTATGTGAAAAACTGTCCGCCCATTTGTGCATTTGACAGGCTTGTGTACTTACACAAAACATAATACGTTAGCTTGTAGCAAGATAGTTTTATAACTTGGTACTAAGCGATTGGCCACCGTGATCGAGAAGTGGCCGATAAACATACTGATTTGACTCAACCATTTGACTCAATCCTATTAAGGTCGTGTTTCCAATTCTTATGCGGTTTATCTTGTTCGTGTAATTCAGAACGTTTTATAAGTTTTTCACAGAAGTCCACCTGGCCGAAGGATTTTCGATGTTGCTTCTACAGTTATGTTGTACATTACGTCTTAAATGATCAACCCGCGTTTTCACTTCCGTCCTTGGATTATGATCCATAATCATCCGCCATCATCACTTACATTGTTCGTTCACACAGTCACCGGTTGTGGCTTGTCCGTTCATGTACACTTCTCACAGTGAGTTCCCCTACAATTACTTCAGCCCTTGTTGTTCTCATGTTTCAATCACCAAGGCAGGTTCACGAAAGACATGCTGTAAATGACGTCGATTTTTTCAGGAAGAAGATGCAATGCTTCTGGAAACCTTGACAATGTGTTGGAATGTCACATTGGAACGTCCGGATGTTGCGTGTACCTGTATAAATGTAACACGTGTGCAAATGACATTGTGGATTGAGTATGAACCTAGTCGCTGAGACCCAAAGAGCCAATGAGGTAACGTGCTTTCTCTTGTCCTCACCTACACGAAAGTAAACGAATAACAAAACCGACAGATATTCAGCAGACATTATTGGTTGTAACTAACACTACGATCAGATGAGTAAACAACACCGTTAAATGAATACCTAGAAACCCGAAATTTTACACCTCAGGGCAAAAAAACTAGGGTGAGACTTTCTGTCTCCTGGAGTGCCATCCTAGCACAGTAGGTTTAAACTGTCCAGTTTCTGATAAATCTGTTTATCCAACCGTAAATTTACTTCACTTCCTATCTGAATGAGGTTAAGCCTAACCAGATTAATCAAACTAATCAGCACTGATTAGATTTGGGTTGTGATTTGTAAAACTCACTGAGCGACTTTTGAAACATGTGATTTTGTCTGATTTAATCAGATAACACACACAGGATGGAAGTTTACAACCGGCATTTCATCTGTTTCTTTTGAATTTGTAGCTCGATGGAATGAATGGAAAATAAACTTCAAACTGTCGGTCTCCTAAGATCTTGAGAATGTTACGAGTTGATAGAAGCTCATTCCAACATACCAACTCAGATAGATTATTAAATCAAGCTCAGTTTATCAATTCTGTAAGTAACTTTCGCATTCCCATAGACTTTTCAGTCGGCCTGCTTCGAAAAGAGAAGCACGAGACTCAAATTTCACGCTCACTAGAGCTTGTCAGTAGTGCATATTCTTGCCACGGTCAGGACTAGAACTTCGGCTACGCTTTCATAGAGCCACCATGTTGAGAACTGCACCATTAACCCAACATTAAGCACGACCGAATTACTATATGTGAACGCACAACCTCTTTCGCTTGTGAATAATGATCGGGTTGCCCGATCGCCTCGATAGGGGAGACACAGAACTGTCCTGTCAAATCCAATCGATGAACCGTCGACTCGGAATTCTCTGCAAGGTGATATAACAGAAATCACTGAGTTGCTGGGTGGTATTTTGATTGCTGATGAGTGCTGATTACTGATGATTACTAATGAGAGCGAAACTCAAATCTAGAGCTTCTTTTTGAAAGAGGCCGACTGGACAGTCCATGGGAATACGACAGCCTGGATCAATTGTGAATGATGTTTAATCCATATGGAAACCAAAATTCCCTACTACTCATCAATATTTCTGTAAGTATTCATTAATGTCAACGCTCTGTTATAGCAGATTCAGTTACAGTTTTATAGTTTGACAGCTTAGTAGGTTATAGTCCTTCATATTAACTTACGGAGTTCATTACAAATTATTAATTATCGAGTATAGGACATATTCGGATGGGGCTTAATCTATTGGGAAGTCTACAAACTAAACATAATTGCAACCGTTAACGAACAATGATCACAGAACTACATTCGACTAAATCTGAGATGAAAACAGTGCATGTCACGTTTGTGTTAACGAGAGCTCGCAAGAGGACGTGCAATGTTCACCTTGACTAGTAAAAAACAGCATGATAGAATCAACCGTTATGAAAATTCCAAACAGAGGCAAGGAAGTCATATATAACTGACAACTTTTTGATGTGAAACTGATCAGGTTGGCAGTTTACAACCAGTCAACTGATGAAGGTTTATTTTCTGGGTAGTATGAAGCTTGAAATTACACTTTTGACTGGGCGTTTGATTATTACGACATTTGGAGCAAGTGACAGTCATTAAAACAGTATCAGGTGCCGTCACAGAAACATGAAAACATAACATCAGAATTACGAATGAATTGCATCCTTTCCCCCCGAACGTTTGTTTAGAGATTGTTTAAAACGATATAAATTAGACTAACAGTGTGGAAATTTCAGTGAACATGTTTGTCATCAACAGGTAGATTGAATTCGGTTGAACAGTCCAAAAGACTGTGAATATAATTTAGCAGTAATGACAAGCCGGAGTAAAGCAACACTCACACCAACACCTTTGGGTAATGTTTCCTAGGGACACTGGTATTTACCATGGCCTATATGTCTTCATCTAAACGAGAAACCGACCAGTGTATCAGTAGGATTATGCTCAGCGAACTCACCAACGGAGCCGGCTGAACCTCAACACAGGGCAGACTAACCTGCAGACGGACACGAAGAACACCGTTGAAAATGATGAAAAATTGGGTTTCAATAGTTCACGGTTGGAAGTGGGGCCTACCGGTATTGCGTCAGAGATAAAAATGTATCAACTAACATTCCTTCTTTTATTCATTTGGAAATTCTTGGTTGCATTCTGTCCCCTCGTGCTTCAAACCACTGAAAATGTATAACCTTCCCTTGTTCTAGATCAATTTCTTAACCACAACAAAGATATTATTCAAATCATGCAATCGACATTGGCAGATCTAAATGTCTTAATTACCGGTGGTGATACGAAATGATTTCACTGCAAACTTGATAAATATGAAGTTTGTTTTTAGCATTTTTATTACTACATCCGTCTTCTTAACATAATGACGCTAGACGGCACCATCCGGTTATTAATGAAACTTGCATTTTTGAACCAATAGCCCAAATCTCCACGCTTATCTGATACCTAACAGTAACAAGAAAAAGAACGAATGATTAACACATCTAGGATGAGAACTGAAACACAGATATGCATTTGGAATTTGATGCAACTTCCCGTTCTGAATCCAACGTGTAGCTCACATTCCATCTGGTGGTGTCAAAAACGCTTACTAGAGGAATGCAAACTAGGTCAACATTTTGCTTGTAACGGTACTTATTTGATACGCCCCCAGCTGGAAACCGCTTCGTCAACTAATACTTGTCGGAGCAAGCAATTATGCTACGCACGTAACGCGCGACCCAATTAACCCTGCTGCGAGGACACACGAAAACATTCACTATGACATCCGATTAACTAATCATGTAGAAGCGACCGTGCGAATTGATTGGGACCCAATGACAGTCAATCTTTTGGTGTTTCTCACATACGCTGCCCTAGGACTGTAATTACATCGTACCTTTTGGAGGCACAAATAACCCATAGAATTAGTCAATCTCTTTGGTTCTATCTTAATTGCGTTCTTACGTATACTTGTTAAAATAGAGGCCAATTTCAAGTACACCGTCCTTGATGAAGTTGCAGAAGCTTTACAATACACGCCAAGATGTAAATAAATATATACATGGTATGCAATTAAAAACAATGTGATTACCATAGGTTGTTGCATGCGAAATAAACGAACAATGAACATAATGTTATTTGCTTGCACCTTGATTTTTTGACGAAGTGGTTTTTCTTCCCCATTTGTTTAGCCTACTTCATCTGGTTGGTATATCCCAGTTCGTGTTTGCGAATTGCACATATGGAAGGATTTCCGAAAGAAACTATGTGTTGGAGATCAAGCAGGTTGCTTTCCTAGCTTAGGGGCAAGGGACAATATCTTAGCCAAAATGAACTGGATGATGAAATCTCATTTGGTCTAGACATAACTAATGTAACATTCGCGGTCAATTCGATGGCACATTTCCGTTAGGTGTGAAATAGATTGCAGCGACGAAAAATTCATTACACTATGTTTGACTGTAGCGAACTGTGAAGGACTGTCTGATATAAATGGCTCCTTTTAGTTGCGATCGTCTTTTATATGAAATTTTGTCAAAGTTAAGCTATTAAGAAGGTCGGTTTACACGTGTTTCTTACATACAAGCATTTAAACCGGTGCTCTTAGCAAACGGGCGCCATTAGGATCCACTTTGAAGGAAATCACTGCACTCAAAATCGATTCGCAATAGTGACGTTATTGAACAGTGGTGATATTATTGAGTCTTTGATTGTATAGGACACGCAAGGCATGTTTAATGACCATCAGCTCTAGCGGTAACACACTGAAAAGAAATAATAGCAAATCGTAAAACACGTGACTGAATTGAGAACAAATCAGCGATTTACCTGGAACATTCCGCCAGCCACGTGATTTTGTCTCACAGCTAATTGATAATTTTGCTGAATACAGCATATTAATAAAGACGTATTGTTTTGCCAGTAGTTGAACATAACCTGATTGTGTTTAGCGTTTGATTTCTGGTTAGGATAAGCAAGCTACTGGTTTGGTTCCAACCTTACGATTTCGGTTCGCTGTCGAACAACCAAAATCGTTGATGCGTTGCACACAACTGAAGAAGGAAGAACTAAAATGCCAAGTGGTTCGGTAAGAGGAGTTCGGGCATCGCTTTGGAGAAGGCCGAAACACTGTAGACATGGGCAAACAAGTTCATTGATAACTAATTGATTTTCAGCAAACACAGCGAATTCTCACAGGAGTCCGAATACTTATCACTCACCCCTTGTTGACCAGTTTGACGGTCGTCGCGGTTCGTCTTCAAATTCACAATTGGTTCGCAGTAGGAGCTTTCCAAAAACGCTACCCCAGATGGACGTTCAGCACGTTCACAGTCGTAGTAGAATAACAAGTTTTGATAGAGTATGAAGTACCTGTGTCGGGTAAAGCGATATTTGTGAGAAGTGCATGAGTACAGCTGGAACCTGTCCATGTACATCATATAAAAGTTATCTAAACTTCTAACCCTGGGAAGTATGCTGCACATGATTGGAAACCTGATTCGTTAAACAGCAACCAGCAGAATATCAACTGGTACATTGACCGGGTAGGTGTGCTGTAGACACCAACAACGAATTCGTGATGGATACACAGAACAAAAATTGCGTAGTTTACGAAGGGCTGAACAGTAGTAGTCTGTTGAAAGTTTGTGCTGAAAACTTTGTTGAATGATTGCATTGCTAAATTTCTTACACAGTGGTGAACACCTTATTCACCGTTGTGTAGAACATTAGTACTTCCTCCTAAGCAGTCCGCTAGCCGATGGCGAGAATCACGGTGTTGTAATCGATTAAACCAAGAAGCAATACTGCTGCCTTTAAACACAATGTAAGTATCGTTCTGATAACCAGAAAAAACGATCTGATGAGTAGTCAGGGACTTAGTTTTTTTTACTGTGAACATCACCTACAGTTAATCACAGCTGTCGCATTCCCATAGACTATCCAGTCGGCCCGCTTCGGAAAGAAGCACTAGACTCGAGTTTCGCTCTCATTAGAGCTCGTCAGTAGTGCACATCATCGCCACTGCCGGGACTTGAACCACGGACATGCTGTTCATGAGGCAACCGTGTTTACCACTGCGCCATTGACCTCACGTTAGGCACGACCGAATTATCATATGTGAACACAACCACTTTCGCTTGTGAGTAATGATCAGGTTGCCCGATCTCCTCGAAATGGAGACAGAGTAACTGTCCTGCCAATGGCTCAGTGGTAAACACGGTTGCCTCATGAACAGCGTGTCCATGGTTCATTTCCCGGCAGTGGCGATAATATGTACTACTGACGAGCTCTAATGAGAGCGAAACTCTAGTCTAGTGCTTCTTTTCGAAACGGGCCGACTGGATAGTCTATGGGAATGCGACAGCTGTGATCAATTGTGGGTGATTCTTAAATTTAAAAAAAACGATCTGTTATACCGATATGGATGTCAGCGCAACTGCAAGTGAACTGATAGATTACATGTGAGACAGAACATTTCGGTAATTCACTATTCTGAATAAGCTGAGCGACACTCCTAGTTGTGAGTAGCAACTGCAATTCAGCCATGGGTGTGTCTGGGTTAGAACAAACTGTAATTTTCGACTTATGTCAGCTGTGATATGATCACCTTTGAAAAGTAGTTTCAAAAAGACCAGCTTCGTTGGGACCGTACTCAAAACAGTCTTGATCAGCATTTTCTGGAGTGTCGCTGAGCGTGTCCTTTATCGTGACATACCGAAATGTTCTGTTTCACATGTAATATATCAGTTCACTTCACATTTATATCGGCAGAACGGATCGGTGCCTACTACAAAGAGTGGCCAAATATATGCCTAAGCTGTTGGTGCGCGTTATGATGCAACAAGCAATAGCAAAAGAGCAATTGACCTGAAACCCGACTTCATCCATTGCAAAACGCATCATGGAAACAGGTCACGTTGTTGACCTAGCCAACTGGTTTCAAGTATTATTGCTAACCGGAATCCAAAATTGCTCACTTTCTCCGAGGGAGTGTTACTCAGTGCTCACCTTCCGGCTCTACGTTCGCACAAACTGTTGACTCATGCGGTTTGGCTGTCCTGAAACTGATAGCAATCCTTGTTTCATGTAAACCCAGTCGGTGACTTTCCAGTGCTGTTACTCTCCGCACGTCCTATACATTCTAATGTTTTACTTTCGCGATCGGAGAAAGTAAACAAATGTCAACATCTTGCGATAGGTCTTCTGCCGTTAATAGTGTTTCAATGTAGCTTCTAATTTTGCTCACTTTCGAGTAACATTGGCCGCGTAGTCATAAAGATAGAGAGCCTTAATATTGTTAGCTAAAATCGACAACCGCATGTGTAAGGCCGTTGAGTCAAGTTCAAGTCACTTGCTTCATCGTAGTTACTAAGCAGCCGTTCATTGTATATGAAGACGGTCTTACAATAGTTGAGATTCAACTCTCAATAAACCAACACCTTTCTCTCAATTTACTAATAGTGCACAAAATTAATTCACAGATCATTCAGACTGTTCAGTGTACAGTCATACCATCATAGTCAGCGCACCATGCATACATAAAATGACTCATATCATATGCTGCCGGACAACGGCTACATTCTGTGTGAAAATCACCCCGCCGATGTTTGATAACTAGGAGAAGTTTCATCGTGATGATAAAAACTAAAGTTTAGTGAGTCTGTTTAGGTTGTGTATAAGCTACTTTCAAAAAAATGGTGGGAGCAAGAAAACTGGTAGATGTATACATTTCATACTGACTCATCAGTGTACACCAAGCAATACAACGATTGTGAAATTCACTTAAACAAATAGTTGACACTGATGAACTCCGTGTAATCTCTCAAACCCGGAAGCTACCAGCGTCTTCAATCAAAGGAGACTAGTCTACCGGTGGCACCTCATATTGTGTTAATTAATTTACATGTAACGTTAGATAGGAACTTAGTCAGAACCGAGAGATGTTTGATCTCCAGAAGAAAGGCGCACTTGCCTAAATGAGTCCAAAAGTCTGCGTTACCGCAGAACTTTACTGTTGTTGAAATACGTGAACAGGCAGTTTCCTCAGTCGCTAGATATGTTTTCATTAATAAAAACGCTATTGATCCAACTTGTACATTCATTATCTTAGTAAGTCATTAGAATCTAAGGTTGTATCGGCAAGTGGAACATACTACCGAAGAAGGTTAGAACCTAAGCATGATACTTCACCTACCTGAGCTGCCATTTTCCAGTATCTTGACTACGTTTCCATAGGTAGCCAGTCATTCTCCCCAACGAACTTTCTCTTGCTTTATTGGCCAGATAGAGCAGTTGGTGTTCATTTGCCCTAAGGGACCTTTGCATGATCGCAGTTGAAGACACGTGTGTGCCCTTGATGGTTTAGAGGAGGGAGGCCTGATGAATAGGTTGCTCACCCGAAGCACTGGAAGATAACTGACTATGAGCCGTTGCAAGGCCAAATAGGCATTCTGCGCGCAGCCAGCTGAGGTGGTTGGTTGATCTGTGTGGACCAAATGAACTTCGGATGTTGGAGTGATTCTCAATTTTGGAAACCAAACAAGGAAAGAAGTACGGGACAATACTTGTTACTGGAAAACTAGTGATGCACGTGACAGAAGATAACTAAACCAGAATGCTGTAAAAATTGAAACCAAGCCGGTTAAACGTCATGCTACTAGCTGTCGTTAGGTGAACCTGCATGTCAACGTGTTATCAAAATTCATGAGAAGCAGAACCAGTCAGTCAGATTAAAACAGTTGAAAAATTTCATTACTGCGTGTTCTGAGCTATGCAATCAGCGAAAATTAGAAAGTTTATCTCATGGGTATACGGCTTACAAACCGCCAACACGTTGTACGAGATGTTATGATACTTAAATTCCTAGAAGAATACAGAAGCCTTTGACCCTCAGTTGAGGGTGCACCTACTCCCTAAATACAGCCAACAGAGCACACCACCATCAGCATCTATATATATATATATTTATATATATATATATATATGTACAGAGAGAGATAGTTGGTGTGACTTTGAAGAATCCAACAATGAGTTATGCATCAAACGGGGAATAAAGCGAGAAAAACAGGCCATCTGGGAGGAGACGGGCCTTTCGTGGAAATGCGACCCATAATCTGATATAGTTTTCAGCAAAGTAAAAGCCTAGATAACAAAACCGATGGTTTGATAGTGGTCGATAGAGACAAATGATTTAGAAGTAACTGAGGTTTCTGAACTTGGTACCCTTAAGGATGAGGAAGTACATAAAATGAGTACACACCATTACACATTTGTCTAAACAACAACTGACACAACTAACGGGTATCGACGATCGTCAGTTATCCCCATAGTAACTAAGTCTTCTTACCCAGCAACACATTTTGTAAGTGTGGATTTTGTTATTCGGATGCAGTGACTCTCAGATGCTTTTGTTCAACTGACTATACTTTTTCGTAAAAGTAACAATGTCATATTTGTGAGTCTCTATCTACTCTCAGTTTTCATTTTGATTAGGCCTGTCCACTGTATAATCACTTGCTATGTGGCAAGCGTGGATAAATATATGAACAAATAACACAGTGGACTGTTAGAACATTGAAACAGTATGACTAAATTCCGAGAAATCAAAACTGTAACATATGAATTCACGACCTTCTAAAAGGTCTTCATCGACCACAGTAATATTTGACTAATAGAATGGAAAACCGACATTGTTAGATTTGTTGAATATCGTTTGGTACATTTGTCGTCTTTTGTTTGTTATGATGCGGAGCGAATAATTCGTTGTGGCATGTTTGATTTGTTTGTTGAAAGCTCTTCCTAAATTTGCCTTTGTCTTTGCTGTGTGCAGTAAACGAGCGTGATGAATTTTATACCAGAACTGCCCACATAAAATGTTTACTGTCTTCCTTTTTATAACTGTCATTGTTTATCTATTAAAACTTTGCATCTTGGTATTGTTTGACACACTCTCACCTTCATCTGCATCCGGCTGTTTTAATGAGCTCAGTTCCAGTTGACTGGTGGATATTTGTAGACTCGTGCTTGGTTACTCCAATGTGGACGCCTTTCTGCTGGATAATTTGTGTATCCGGTTAATTCACATCCAAGGTGAGATTGTTCCTTTAGTGTAATTTTTATCAAACTATACCGTATAAATTGTTGATTGCCATTTCTGCCGTTTTTGGACTTGGGAGGTAGTCAACTTTAAGCCAATTGCACAAGCAGTTGCAATTCGCCTATACTCACCACCACTGTGCGCACAAAAATGGCTAATCAAAACGTTAAACCTTCCATGGCCGTGTACGCAAACCCAGAATAGAATGGTCGCATAGATGTGATGCATCTCTCGGAGATTTCGTACAACTCATGTGATCAAGCTTACGTAACTAAGTTTCATAACTCAACTCAGACAGATACTATTGTCTAATATACATCGCCTCAGTGTTATGTTATCTACCACCTCCATCGAACCTATATAAATGTGTTGTATCTAAACTGATGAAGAAACACTGAAAACCAGCATTTTGCTATGCTTTTTTTCTCATTATCTGAATTGTCGAGCAAACGACACCAAGTGAATTACCGAAAATTGCTAGGAGCGATTTAACAGACATACGTTTTTGATTTGTCAACTTTCAGTTCGATCTATCTGATGCAAGTACTCAAATGTAGTAAAAAGAGATCATGATGCAAAACTATGGGAAAAGCATGATTATTAAATTGAGGTGGATTCGAAATGCATGACATAATCACCTGGTCACTAGTTCTTTCCTCAAATGGTACAACTATTCTGGTAACTTACTAGTTATTTTTAAATAAATCACACAATGATACACAGAATCAAATGTTTGTTAAAAGTATTACATATTTAGTTAGTAACAAGTTGATGTACACAGTTTATGAGACAATACTACAATTAATTCTTCGACAGATGTGTCGCGGTTCGCAATGAAATAGTTCTTGGTACGAGATTACCCTTCCGAAGTTACATAAGAACATTTGCTTTTGCCGTTTTCTTCTTGCATTTGACCTAAATTTTTTACGTATACGAGACCACACTGAAACACAATCAGTCTCTTTTGTAGCAAACGTCACTAGTTTCGCCCAGTAATTTACATACCATTAGAGTGGAATTCTTTGTAGATGCGCCCATTAGAAAATCGTTTTCTTATCCGGGGATTAGCTGGTTTCACTAACATTGCACTAGTTGACGTAAAAAGCTTTATTAACAGTTTGAGAAATTCTGAATTGGTGATCATTACAGCTAGTGTTGCACCCGCCTGACTCAGCCCTTCAGGTACACGTTCTGAATTGTTTGTTTCTTCATAGAAAAAAAGTAGCATTTGTTCCGTCCAGCCATACATATAGTAAGAAATACTAACAGACAAGGTATTATATAAACATACAAACATAAATAACAACTGAAACAATTTACTATAATCGATGCATGCACATGTAGATGGAGTTGAGTAAACTGGTGTGAAAAGCATGCGTACGTCATTAGCTCATACAATTCTTCAAGTCGATTAACTTGTTGTCATGTATGTTGCATAACCACACTGTTTTACAGGTATCTTTATGAATTAGTAAACCAAAATCGTAATGAAATTAACACATGAACTGCATTAGTATTTATAACTGCACTGTTTATTTCTACTTACGATTTAGAAGTTAGATATTACTTAATGGGCAAACTTAATCTTCATTATTGTATAATTCTGGGGAAAGAGTATAATTGATTAATTATGGTTGTTTTTGTGAAGTACATAAACATTTTTCAGCCTTTGTGCATTATTTTACAATAAGTTTAGTTTCAATTTGTGTTAAACAATCTGCTCACTTATGACATTTGGCCATCTACACGATTCGATCTGATCGGTAGATCATGAAAATTGTCCCTATGAAAAAGAAAGTTTAAGTATTGATGTTCGCCTAAAAGCACACTGTTCTAGGCATTATCCGAGTTAACATGACATTGTGATTGAAAAATTAGCTGACTGGAAATTCTTTTATCCTGTGAGTCTGACGATGAGCATAACTCACGATGCGCGTCGATGTGTATGTGCTACATTCAGAAACCGTAATTTTGCTTCCAAGCCATCCAGAAGTTAATTATCGATCAGACTATGTTGAAAAAATCACTTAGAAGTGAATTTTCTATCAAAGTCAGACAAATGTGGACATATTTTGCTTAAATCTGCTCAGTGAAATGAAAAGTGAAGTTTGTGGAGAGGAATACGTCATTCAGCGAATACTTAGATAAACTATTAAACTGTTGACATTTTAACGAAATGCACATGCGATCGCTACTTCAGCACCCATCACGTTAATATCAACACAACAGCTCTCGTTTTGAGATATTCGTTACAGCGAATGGCCATGAGGTTAGGAGAACAATCTGGATTGGTTTTATCAATAAGTGGTGGATCATTTTAGCTAAATTAATATTAGAACATTCAAACAAATATTTTCCTTTCTGATCCGAGGGGCTCGTTAGAAATGTCGAGAAAGAACCCAATTGGATCGGAATTAAAATCTATTTGAAACTCATTTTACTGACATTTCTGCTCTATTTCTACCAATTGTTGATTTGACAAATAATACACAAATATAACTCACATGGATTATGAATAATGCTCACTCGGTCATACACATGTGTTTTTATAACGGTTTCCTTCAAATGCACACGTCTACTGTTAATCTACACGCTACTGTTCCAGAATAACAGATTCATTGCTACTGATAACTACTGTCGTAGTAATGAGTTGCTTTTTTCACTTTTACGGATTCCATTCGTACTGGAGACGTGTGAAACTAGCAAAACTGGTAACTTCCATTCATCTAATCTGTGCGTTTTTACTTTATTAAATGGACATGACGACGATCGTTTCATTCTCATACGTGACTGGTACAAAGAATCGGCAAACCACCTATTTGCGTTCACAGTTGGCTGAGCTACTTTGTTGAAGGATTTATTCCGTTCAGATGCGTGTGATGATGGTGGCCAGTCGCATTCATAAAACAACGGTAAAGAGCTACAGTGCAGCTTGACGATAGCTCGGAATCATATAATTGAAATGTGCAGTCGACATTACTATGTAGATCACACCTAAGCATATATAGCCATTTGAATAACGCGGTATCACAATGGCATCGTCTCTGAGTTCTGTCACAGAGGGTTATTTACGTGAGTGGTTACACTGATTCTGATCGAAGTACATATCGAAAACGAGGAATGGACATCAGTATGTGTAATCAGGCCAAGCTTGTAACAAGTTTGAGCCATCTTGAAACAAAGCACGTGTTTCACTAATACCAACAGTTGGAGCGTATGACATTGTTTATAAAGCCGTCGAATTAAGTAAGTGGACGCGTTTCAGTGGGCCACATTTATTAACCGGTGGGCACTTAGGTAGTTAAGCTAACAAGGAAGACATATTGGAACATAACTACTGTGGAACACATGCTGTCAGACATTAATTCAAATTTCCATGTTGTCCTGGTTACAGATTTTTGATCCTTCGTTTGTTTTCTTGCTAAAGCCATCTAAAGGGCTTTGTGTCTTGTGCTTACAAAATATTTGCGGTAGAAGTGAGTAGTTCTGTTTATGTGACTAGGTTTACTCAAACGTTCGTTGATCTGACATAGTGTGTTAAAGGACATTTGTCATTTGATGAAATGTACAATTTTGTTTACAAAAATAACTGAATCGTTCGCACGAGTACGACAGATACGTTGATGATGCGCACGGTAATCGCTTCGTGAGGTAAACTACCAACGCAGCGGGCGGCACAATACGGGATCACATGCACAAATAATCATTTTTATATCAAATTCATTACAACAGTGTTGTTAGCAAAACCGTTACAAAAACACGAAGATCTAAGGTGAACATTGGAACAGTTGACCCACAGGGTTGGTACAGGTGCATTTAGTCAGGAGTGGTTTTGATGTCAGGACAATAGAGAGTGTCGTCGCTTGATCAACAGATGCACTCAGAACACACAAACATATCAGATGTCTATGCACAAATAACCACCCAAGAAACGGATAGGTTTAAACGTTCTGTAGGTCACTCCACTTTCAATATGAGATATACACCTAATGTCTGAGCTTGTTCAACATGTGAACTCCGGTGCTGTTTGAAGACTATAATGAAACATCCCTATTTTTCAAATGTCAGACCTTTTTATGAGATCAACCATTTTTGATAGCTAAGGTTTCCCTCTAGAGGTTTTCGATATTTAGCTTTTCATTTTCAAACCAATGAACGAACACTACAATGGGTTAGTTTTTGCACGCAACGTGAGTAAAGTAAACTGGTAAAATCAAACAGTTTTAAATTGAGTACTTCCAAGATTTGTATTGTTGCAGTTTGCTTCAAAATAATGAAATCACTTAACAGGTAATCTTTTTATTTCATGATATGAACTAATTTATGACCTGTTAGCTTGAGTAGAAATCATGAACAAACCACTTTACAAAAGCAAAACATTTTCAAATAAGTAAACAGGAAATATTTATCAATACAGTTGTTTCACAAATTTTTATCAGAAATTTAGTTAACCGATGCATCAAGTTCAGTCGGTTTGAATCTGTTAGTTTTTGCAACTGTATGGTCAATGCACGATAAACTCGAAACGAAATTAGTTATACTTTTCTAATAGGAAAATGTAAGGAAAAAACTACATTAAAACCTATTAAATGTCCTATGTTGATGAAAAAATTCGACAGTTTACATTTTAACCAAATTATGCGGATGAAACTGACTCATATGTATATTCAGTGTATTGAGAGTAGTGTACGGTAATGCATATGTTAGTATTACAATCAACTGTAATGAATCGTTCACTTTTGCTTCTGAAAAAATAATAGAAACTTTTAGACTAAACCAATCAACGAAGTAAATAACACAGACATATACACAGTTCGCAAAGTGAAGAAGGACAGAACGTTTCGTAGAGAATGAATTGTAGTCCACTTTAGTTTTCATGGTCAATGCCCTTTAAATGTCTACCGATTTTTCGATGTTTATTTTATTAAGGATTACAGATATTAGTAATGCTTCTGTTAACAGAAAGTATGAAATAACTGTTCGCCAGAATTTCCCTTATTGCTTTTTGTCAGTTAGTAAAAATTAGGTAAAGAATCTGCGATGAAAAGGCTTGGTGAATGGATACAACAGGGAAAGAATTGAATATAGTTTCAACATACTTGTACGGGTTAATGTTGTTTTTCTGAAAGAAAATATACTATGTTGCGGAATGCAAATAATTAACCTATTAGGTCGATTAGCACAGAAAAGAATGATAAACATACCAGCACAGAGATAACTGGTGAAGTCCAGAACGTGTGAAGTCATTGTCCTACAGTTTAAATATGTGTCGTGATAATATCTTTTCCGTATGCTATGATTAACACTGATTACTGTGACAGGTTGCTAGACTTCGTGTCATCAAAGCTGACACGGTTGTTGACATGGTTTGAAACACTACTTCTTTTATCAATTTGGTCAAAATAAGGAGAAGATAGATGTTACGAGAAGTTAATACTTCGACATACGAAGTGCACATAACAACAGCATTTGAAAAGACCGACCAAATATGTAAAATCTTTCGTGCCTTAAAGGTGCAACCAGTTGCACTGGCAACTCGGTTGCAAAGCCGGAACCCGGTAAGTTCGATCATCACACAGGTCTAGGATAAAAGCCACTTGGTTGCCTCATTCAGATCGTTTACTGTGTCGCTACCTCATCGAAACACGAAACTACTGGCATCCACGGAAGTCACACTGATCAAACCGTACTGGTCACTACCTCGCCCGCAAATGTGTGGCTCTGTGGGAATCACTGGTGCGAAAATGACCGATTTTATTAGTATACGTCAAGTTTATCTGCTGTTTTGGTTGCTGTGTGCTTTCCACATAATGACAGGGTTTACATCAGTTCATGATCTGATGGCAGCAGTGTACAATGTTGACAACATGGTAATGACACATCGCGGAGAACTTTTACAGATATTTGTCTGCAAGCCTGAGTTTGTATACGTAGACTTCGAACTGTCTATTATTGTTCAGGGTATAGATAGGCGGATCTGAAACATTAGTAAGACTCCGGAATTAATGGAAAACTTCACCTAACTCGAGTTCCCACTCTTGAGTAACGTCTACATTGACCCCAACTTTAGTTAGCCTACTGACAGGGCAACATCCTCAATGAACAATTTGTTACCAATTTACCGGAAAGTTTCGTGCTGTCTATCGGGAAAACAACAACAGTGCACCACTTTTATGTTCACTGCACAGGTTCGTAAGGAGGTAAAACAAAGACACTGTACACTTTTCAAACAAGCGAACTAAAATACCTTCTATATCTGCTCTTCCTAATAAGTCCTTGACATCAAATGACAACACTTAGGATCCGTAGTAAATGCCGTAGATAAGGCCGGCATTTCAAAACCACGTTCAGTTCGCTCAATCAAGAGCGGCTGTAGTGACTGTCACATATGGTGCTAGTGAAAGCCGGCTGAATCCCTGAGGACGCGCTCAAAGAATGGACCAGCTACTGTCTTCCAGATCTGTGAAAGATCAGCCTCACCCTTTATAAATGTATTTAAGCCCGGTAAAAAGATTGGCACCATCAGCAATACATCTCGAACAACAGTGGTGGTAGGCAGTAGTGAGTGGCCGACGAGTGTGTGTGTGCATGTTTACGTAGACATCAGCCGTGATTAGATAAAAGACAGTGCAAGCCCCATGACGAATTTACACTGTACTGGTGGTTTTTTGTCTAATCATGTACAGAATGGTGTTTGTTCAAGCAGTATACTGTGAGATGGGGGTAAACGTGACAATTTATTGTATGGCAAAACGTTGTTATCCCCACCTGTCGCCTACAAGGTACAGAGGCGCCGGTTACTTGATGTTGTGCACGACTGTTTAATGTTAGTCGAACGGACGAAAACGGCTTGTTGATTTAACGACCAAAGAATGTGTTAAAAATAAAACAAAGAAAAAGCAGGGCATTGAATTTAATGAGTATTTCACTTAGTTTGTCTTGTGTGGTAAAGTAGACTGAAGGAAACAATTCAAATGGTTGTGTATTCATGGTGAGTTTACTCTTCTGATATAGTAGTGGTTTGGTTAACAGCATCACATACGAACGCAAACTATGAGAAGTATCAGCTTTAGACATGCGCCTTCTATTTAGCTGTTTGTTTTGATCAGCGTCGGTCTAGATGTTACAGGAGAGCTAGTATATCAGTAGTAATCTGTGATATCTGTTGTGTATCGCTGTTAATACACCTAACCAATATGCTGTCGGATAAGTGATATGCTCACCGGGGTTTCGGAAAATTCATCAGGTCAGAAACAACGCAGGCGCCAAAGTGCAAACACAAAGGCAGGTGATATTTTGCTAAACGTCTTATCTTTCACACTCTGGTAAACGTACTGTATGTCTTGAAGTTCCTGATGCGATAACGATTTAGCGTATCTTCAACGAAAAATTCATTGATTTATATGTCCACCATTGTACTGATCAGTTGAGCGCTGATTGTATTGCCGTGTACCGGGGTTTCTGCTTATCGTAAAGCACTATCTACTAGCTAGATTTTGTTCAGAAAACAATGTTCAAAAGTGGTTTGAACTTTCTAGCTTGGCAAAAAAGTGTACTGGTCAAAAGTAAATAAGCAAACAAAAACGTTTCTGGTTTATCCGCTCGCATAATAAGTGTGAACAACACAATTTTTGTTGAGATAAAACCTTAAATAAGTATACTACAATATACAGTTGCAGTCCAATATTTTGTTTGCCAAAATGCGGAAAAAAGGGGATTGGAGATTATTGAATCCGGATGTGCTCTCGAAAGAAAATAAAGTTTAGTCTGAAATAAATACGAAACCATTTTTGTTAAACATTTACTCATTATTGATTGGTAGCAATGTTTTCGGACTGTTCATGTGAAAAATGCGTACAAATCGTACGGTTTGGTTACACTGGAATCAGATGTCATTGTACACCAACAAGACGAAAAGTAAGAAAGCATCTCCAGAAATTTTTGGCCGAAAGAAATGAAGTTTATAGATTAATGTGAGTACCGTTGACAATAGGTACTTATGAATCAGACTTAATTCAATCTGCGGTAGTCAATAATTTCAGTTTTACAATGTGTTACTAAATGGATAATCGGAGCCAATCAGAAGTCATGCGAGTCAACAACATAATAGTAAACCACATATCACATATTATCTGCAATGGAATCCAGTTGAAGATATCCACACAAACTTAGAATGTTCAACAGAAGAAGTTAAGTAGAATGGAAGAAAACAATTTGTAATCAAATATCTTGGAAGCTGAAAATTTTTGAAAAACAATAAATCTATTAATATCAGTGGATTTTAAAACATCTAGGTTTAGGATAGACTCAAAGTAGAGAAAGGACAACATGCTATTTAAATTCAAGCAAAATCCAACTTTTCACACTTAGGTTTTTCCGAAATTCAAAAGAGACCGTTTACTGTATATTTGCAATACTAAGCGAAAAATAATACCACGGTTGATAATTAACTACTTTGTATAGTTTACGAAAGGCTGAAAGTCTTCACTCAACACTCAAAGAATTTACCAATGAGTAATGCGGCGGGTTGGGAGAATTAACATTGTGAACCTTTCGACCACATGAAGCGACCTCATCGAGTTTCAACACAATGGAAGTTACTATCAAAATATTTCCGGAGGTGACCTCCTTTGCGCCAATTTTTGGTCAGCTGTTAGAAAGCCTTTTTTTATAGAAGTAAATGATTGAAAAAGATTAAGTTTAAACTCATTGAGTTAAGTGATGAGTACAGAAATGTTTTCCTACTGATTAAGGAGTCGATAGCACTTTTATAGTTAGACAGGCAAGTTACTACTGTCCATGCGCCATGGTCGAAATAATCCTCGAGAACCGGAATAGAAATGAAACAAAGAAAAACAAATTGAAAGAATATTTTTACTAGGAAGCACATGCTACGTTACAATTAGCTGGTTGGGCGCACGATTAACAAAACATAGGAATTGAAAACAATGATTGTGTATGTTCTGTAAGGTTATTTTGACTCTGAATATATTCTTAAACAATCTATGTTATCACCATTTATAGACTTAAAAGTAATGTTGGTTAGTTAAATGAAAATAAAGCGTGATTGGAATTCGAACGCTGACGGTAGTAAGAAAATGTAATACTGACAAGCTCTAATGGTATAAAAACTCGAGTTTGTTGCTTCTTGTTGAAAGTGGCTGACTAGAAACTGTGTCTGAATCCGAAGACTGCTATCGACTAAAAGTTATGTTTAACGTGAAACGTAAAACATGGAATTTGTTTGTCCAACCCCGAGGTTGCATCCTAAATCACTGTTAGATTATCTGTTGCGATGCGTTTCAGATGGCCAATGAATTGAAAAGGCTTTCACAACCTTTCCACCTTCAAATAACGTTTGCTACCTTTGTAGATCGTATCGGTGCTTGGAACCATTCGAGTAGTGGATGTTCTGTTTTGTCCATAACTTTGCTTCCAGTGCTCCGAAACTGAATCTGGACAGTGTGTCTCCAATAAACTGAGGCATAGTGCGGGTCAGTAGTTTCTGTTAAAGTAATATTTAGGTTGCCTGGTATGTCGCCGATCGTTTCCACGAAAAACGTAACACGTCCTTTAAACCCAAACATTGAAGCGATGCTCAGATGCGCCTGCAATTGAGTAGCATTGTTGGTCTCTACCTCGTTGTGCAGTGGGCTGAATTTCTGTGATGAACGAAAGGTTATTGAGTAACATATCCTGCTCAGTAGCTGTTCTAGAACTAGTAGAGCACTTGGCTCCTTGGGGTTCCTTAACTGTTATAACATGGATATTGTGGCGTCGTTCGTAAATGACGGAACTCGATGTTATTTAGTTACTGTTTTATTTCAATGAAACAGAAATTTGATCCGTTATCCTTTAATAGGATCTGCAAATTTCTCTCTAGATTCAAACATTTTTCAGGAGCTTGCATGGTAGATGACGTAGAAGGTGAAGTTTTAATACTTTCCACCACTGCGAGTATGAAGCAAACCAAATCATAAGTACTTACGGGGAAGTGGTCTACGATGGTCTGCGTGCAAACCCTGTCATGATAGGCAATTGCCCGGCCAGTATATCAAATTCTTCGGCTCCAAGTTTACGTTGTGGAAACGGGAATCGCAGTTCTTTGCGATGCTGTTGATATCCGAATTTATTTCTGACCATCAACGATTCTATCAGCCACATCCATTCCTTTACATCTAAATGACCCTCATGAAAGCCGTCTAATATTGCTTTTCGTAATGACAACCGAATGATCAACCGATCTCCCCGGAACAGCACACCATAAAGACGTATTGCAAACTTCTGTTGGTTCTGGAATAGTACTAATTGTTTCCTGCTAACTAGTGACTTTGATCATTTTGTTTATTACAGTACTGTCATAGACTCCGTTTTTCTCGGCCGGGTACTATTGGCTGGCGAGGCGTAGAAACAAACCATAGCAGCTGGAAAATTAGAACGTCGTGGCAGGAACTCTGTTTGCGGAATCACCTTATCAGGATGGTGAACTATTTCGTAACTGCAAACTGCTAGGATTGGATTTCACTCTAGTTTCGTTGTCGCCACTGACTTAGTAGCTAATTTGTGCAGATCGAATCGCGTTTGCTTGGGTTTCAAGTGGTTCGAGACAGTTGAGCATGAGAAGCGAAGGGTTTACACGAACCGTCTCTCCACAGGTAGATTTAGGTTGTACAGTCTAGTGGTAGTGGTTTTTCGTCGTTGAGGAAAGTCGTGCTCAACGGTTTGGGACTTGAACTAGGGGATATTGCAGGATAATCGAAATGCTACATCTGAGATTGTTTGGTGACCAGTGTTAATCAAGTACGAACCAGTCGCAGTAGAAATGTGACTTCTGGAACTCTTGCAAAGCCTCTTCTGAAGATGTTTACGAATACCACATATTAACCAACATATGGTTCTCCAAACCTAACCGGCTTAAAAGCAATACGTTGAAAACTCTGTAGTTATTTTGTTGGTTTTTCGCATCACACCTTGCCCCTGTGGTTGAAAAACAGGTTAACTTTTGAGAATTGTGAGGTGGCTCTCAAGAAAGAACTTGTGGATATCCCTAAAATTAGCCTTGTAATCGCCGGGAAAATTCTACAGCGACTGATCTTTACCTGATTGCAGATGGCAGCGAAGCAAAGTTGAATAAAACATTCCAATTAACCTAAAAGCTTCACCCAAGGCCACTCTGTAGATGGTTGATTTGAAAGCGCAAAAGAGAGTCGACACGAAATAATATTTTGATGATGTGAACATAAGTTTTGAGGAAGGATGCAATTGATATGTCCGGAAGTGAACGATATCACTAAATCTGCTAGTTAACATAGTTGAGAATTGGAACAACAGCGAATGAACAAGTTATTCAATATTTTCTCCACATGGAGCAATTTTCGAGCAATTTTCATCAGTTTCAGTCTAGTTTACAACATTCATAAAAATATATTGTTCTTGATAGTTGTTCTGTTAACAAATAATGTCATCTTCAATGGTACAGTTTTATAACAGAAGAATACTAACAGCATAGTTGTGTGTAAGTAAACTGAGGTTCATCTAGTTTATTGAGACTTGAATCTAAATATTCGCACCCAGATGTGCATTGCTATTCACTGGAACATGTCATGGTCGTGATTCTGCGATGTTATCAAGTAGGTGGGCAGTAGACAACTGTCGTTCACCGCACTGAGACACAACTGAGTATGCGATTGTTAGCCCAGAGATCCGGTGTATGGGGTCCTAAAAACTCCACTTTGATCAAGACAATCCACTGCGCAGCTGTGGTATGCTCTTTCATTTGTCAGCGGTTACATGTGATGACTGAATAGGGAATACTCAACTGTTGAGGATGCAAGAAACTTTCTCCACTAAATATCGTTACATAAATTTGTGAGCAACAAAATAGCACACAACAAATATCTGACCTACCGGAACACAGTTATTGTGTATTGTTTAGTTGATGTTGTTTTTGTATTTGATAAACAAACGAAGTAATTTGGGTGAAACCAGTGCTTACCTTAATGAAAAGTTTTGTAAAACATGGTTACTTCTCTGAGCTGATCATGATAGGCGGTCCATCTTAAACTAGACAGTTTCATTGGCGGTTGGTCAGGTCGAAGGATAGTAGAAATATCGCAAAATGTGAGCATGCAAAACTTGTAATGCAATGTTTACAATCATCCTCATAAAAATCATAATCAACTAGGTAGAAGATTTCTACATTTCCTGCCCATCTATTCAAACAAGATTCAAAATTTATTCTACCTTGCAACCGCGTTCCATACATCTGAATATTATACACCAATATTAAAACAATATAGACAACCAAAAAAATGAAACCATAAGACTCCAAGTTGCGCGCTTGTCAGCTTTTCAAAAAAGTTATCAAACGTTTATCCAATAAAAATACATGTAGACCAGAGCAGTTAAAATTGTATGACAACAAAAGCATACATTTATGTGTACTGATCAGGAAAGCTACTAATTTATACTAAATGGACGCTAATACATAACATCTGTCTGTACATGAAATGTTCAGAGTAGCGCTGCAAATTTTACCAGCTCCTTAAGTTAAGCACCGATTGGAGAGCTATCTATGTTTGTGCAGTACATATATTATAACTCGGTTAGTATCTATTTCGTTTTCGTTTAGATTCTAGTTACCGCCAATAAGATCTAGTAAGAAAAACTAAAAAGTTTTTTCTACACAACGTTATTATTGTTGTAGATGGTAAAACCTAATGGTTTACATGACAATGAGTTTTCGAGTAAAGATGTAAATGAACTTGCAGTATTTCTGTTTTGTACTGAACTATTCGTTGTGCATGCATGACTTAACCTTTGTTTATAACTGCCTTTTGGATTAAGACAATGAGCCAGCCAATGCAAGAAAAACATCGCTCTGTCAAACCCAAAGTTGGTGGACTATAGTATATGAAACTCAGCGTCTCAACACAGTCGACAGATCTGACCGCCAGTTACAATTTATGTGATTGGTGGATCTGTGGACGCCAAGGTTAACAGTCTGTTGTCAACTGTGATAATATTTTCACGTTAAATTGCACTGTGCATAGAAAAATTGCCACAACTGAAACTATTAAACATAGTCTTTATGAAGCAATTTTATATAAACTGGAACCCATTCTGATGGTTGAGAGTTCGACTCATATAACATCACTGAGGAAATGTGGAGCATAAAAAGACATTTTCAACTGTGTTCTGGTAAACTATTCGCTTCCAACCATGGTTAAGTTTACCTTTCACTATTCATTAACTATGGCCACAACACAACACAGGTAGGAGAAAGATCGTTTATATAAAAAATGAACTGTTGTGCGAATAACCAAGTTATAGTGATCAAATTGAGTTGATTGGGCTTTGTTAAGCATATCAACAAAAACTGCTTATATTTAAATACACATACGTAATTTCTCAAGATACTGGAGATGAAATTCTGAGTTTTGTCTTGTTCCATAATACTAGCAGATTAAAAAGGGTTGATGACAATTACATAGACAATATCTGAGTGTTAGTTGATAGCCTTACGTTCGGATATGGAACAATTGTGTATTGTTTCGGATTCCTTGTTTATTGTTATGAAACTACTTCCTAATTTTGTGAGTTATTTTTGGATAATATTGCTTTCTTGATCTAACTGTTCTATACATAAAAAGTAAACTTAGTTACAGTCATCAGCTCCGTTCCCTTGTTTCACAAACACAGAAATAGTGGATACCTATTCGTTGACAGTCTTAGTAACTTGTTTCTAAATTTTAGCTAACTACGTACTGATTTTAGTGTTCAGCTGAATGGCTTACACAACTTTTGTTAACCTGCGTCATCTCTGAGGCAAAAAAGACGTCCGGCCATAGCTGGAAAATGAAATACATGAAGCTTGCCTGTAGCGTGTGCTGTGAAACTGCTCAGAAACACGGTCGAAACTTAAGATGAACTTCATATACGCCACAAAAGTTATCACGTTTGTTGAAAAAAACACAAAATGCTGAGTGTATCGATGAAAGTTTGTCGCTTTTATTTATACTGATGGAGGAACTTTTATTAAAGGATCACGTGATGTTTAATATCGGTCGCTCTATTGTGTAATCGAACTGAACAAAAACTACGCAAAACTAACAAGGTCTGTCTAGCAGATCCAATTATAAGTTAATTCCAAAATCTCCCCATTTATTGAAAAATTGATCATGTATTTAAAATATCGCTCTCTGTCAATAAACTCAGAGATATGCTGAAAAGCAGAGATCAGGGTTACATAACGGTAAAATGTGCATTTCACACAAGGTTTCGATGGAATTAGTTATGTGTACAAGAAGCCAACTAAGCGGACCAAATTGTTTGCCACATGTTATGTGTGACAGATAAGTAACGTGTTATCGCGTGCATGATTATTCTGCAGGATTATACACGCTTATGTGGTATTACAGGAAGTTCGATCGTAAATTTCCTGGATACACGATTGACGTTGTTCCCCAAATGGTATTTACCGTCATTTTGGAGGAAAAATAGACGTTGAACCTAGCTCCTGACATACGGTATAAGTCATGCTTTTCTATAAATTCACTCAACATGAGTGATAAGAAAGAACATAGTAAGCATAACTTCAAAATTCCGATCTTTTGCACAGTCGTAAATCGAGGAACTGTTGCCGATCGCACACTTGTGTACACATATCTGTCTAGCAACATTCGTGTTCGAATTAGCAGGTCATACATATTATGTGAAGCCTGCATGTATTACCACGATTGTTGTATGGTTCATTACTTGTAAATCTACTCGAATAGCAGTAAACTGAAAGAGACATGTGTAAGAATGTGATTAACAAAGACTGGTTTTCTTATGCCCCACGAACATAAGTGAAAGGCTCTCATGCAGCAGGTCTTCAGGAACAAGCATGAGGATACGAGGAAATCTTTGCTAAAATTGCCTGAAATGTTTCGGAGTGACAGCTAAAAGTGAAATTTATAGATCAAATTTGTCGTTCTTACAGTCTGTATATAACATATCGTTTGAATTACCGTTCAGCACCGTGGGCCCAATAATGAAAGCAAACTATTGAAACATGATTTCAGTTAATTCCTGTGGATTTAATGCAGCTTCAAGCTCAAAATGGACCTTTATCTAAAAAATACGATGTAAGTTCTCACTGATCCAACATAAACTTATTCGGGTTTGCAATTTTCAAGTAGATGACCATTTCAGGAATGTAAGCAGACGCTATTAATCTACAATTATTTTCATTCCGCTTGACCAAACTCTTCATTTACCAACTTATGTGAGCTCTTCGGTAATGTTACGTAACCTAAACACCAACAATGTTAAAATCCTTGGCTTCTTTCCTAAAGCAGAGATCTAGTTGGTAGGACCATTTGTGTTTTAAATAATTTGGTTTTTCAGTTTTTTTAAATTAGTAAACATGATCGATTTGATTGATTTTATTTATGGTAACTTTCCTGAAGCTCCAGCAACATTTCTAACATTTGCTGATCTTACCAGTCATTTTTTACGACTGCATATGGATTCACTGAGTCTAACTTAGGCAATATTTCGCGCGCTTTCTGGTCAATCGACAATACTTATACAAGCCTTAATATCAAAACAGTATTAGAATATTTATCACCAGAGGCTGGTAAACTTCTAGTTGGTTATGTGATTTCGATAGATCGTCCACTGTGGAATTGCGCGATAGTTATTACCGAATTGTTCTGTTGAACTTTAAATCAACACTACTGTGGACCACTAACCCACAAAAATCCTACAAATCTGAAGAACAAATCTTTCTGAGTGCTTCACAGGTCAGATGGTCTTATGATTGCCAGAATACCTTAAACAAAGCACCCGACAACTTTAAACGTGTAAATCTACAAGAATGAGAACAATATGTTGAACGTATAATGTATATGAAGCAGTTCTTTGTTGCAATTATTTAGTGAATCCTATCTAAATGAAATAAATCAACTCCTGCAAAAATTATCATCAATATTTTCTTTAACTACATCATCTTGGTGGACCCGTTTAGAGAGTAGCATTTGCGTCAACCTGGACCTCATTCATTATGTAGCTTAAACTGGTTTTGCTCTTCAAACGACCATGTTGCTTCTGTTTTCTTGTGATAAACAGTTCCTGGTATCATGTGACAGTCATTAGTTTTAGCATTTATCCTGCAGCCGCGGAAAACATTTCTACTGCAGAAGAACAAGAAATGAAGAACTAGCACAAAGGATCTTAGTTATTATGGACGGGAAATGTAACAGCTCACTGGTTGTGAGTAACAAGCTACGATGATGAAACGTCGCACTCTGTATGGTACGCCATAAAACCACATATTTACGTACCTCTATCTCACGATTAATTTTAACACGATGAGTATCAGCAGTCGTAAACTCCAACTTGTTCCAGAGCACTATCGATTAGAGGTTTGCATCAGCCTTTTTGAATCAAACATCAATTGACAGTCAGTCGCTAATTAATTTGAGCATAGTCGTGAACAACAAGCTTTAACCATTACCTGAAAATGACCGTTCCTCCGGCAGCTGACATAATAAGCTTTGTTTGTCAACAAATCGAGGTTTCCGTAAATTTTGACGATTTCAACGGTTCTATTGAACTAATTTACTGAACATTTACAAGATGTGGGTTCCGTTTTCTATAAGATCTGAAAAATGTAGCACACTACAAATTAGTTTAATAAGACCTCCTTACTGATTGTTTGTGATTTCTAACCAGAAGTGAATTTATATATTATACTTCAACAGCTGCGTTGTCATACAATCTGATTTGCATACTATGCAGACTTATGTAATGCGTTTGGAAGTGTTGGGATTACGATACCTGACGTTTATATTTTGACTATATCTAGGGGGATTAAAACTAGGAATACACAGTAGGGATTTTGATTGACGTCACCACTCCATAACGACGAAAGAAATGTTCCCTTTGACCGCTATAGGTGGGTGTCACATGACGGGTTAGAAAATTCACAGCAGTCAAACAAATGAATGAAGACAATATCCAATATGGCAGCACCTTGATGTCTGCAACATAAGTGCAATCAAACGATCTTCTGTGTGGATTTGTTTTTCTAATTAATTTCGTTCCCTTCTTTGGTACCGTTGATTTACGAAAAACACTTTGTGACTTTTGTCTATCAAAAATTGCGATATCACCTCTTCACAATGACGAGTGTTTACTGATGACTACCTGTGTAGACACAAAAATGCATACATATATATGCGAATCATTATGTACATATATATGTATATAAATTTATTCATTCCTCACAAAATTTTATGCACAGATCATCATCCATTCATCAATTTGCCTTTCACTAAAATAAAACGCACACAATGAAAAGTATCTACAGCAACATGCCTTATCACGGTCATTTGTAACGAGAGCTTGTGAGTTCTGTCATTAAGTAACAGTTCGGTTACACTGAAAATTTTTATTCGATGGTCACGTGACTAGTAACTCTCCTGTTGTAAAACAGATAACTGAAACTGAGCAATGGAAACCACAAACATGAAGCCCCTGCTTACATTGTGACTGCCTAATCGTGAATGGCAGATATACATCAGGTTCATGTTTACAGTTTGTTAATTGTGGAGAATGTTTGATTTACACGGCAAAACGTTTAAAGGGTTTGTAACATTGCATGTGATCAAATTAATTGAAAGCATAGAAGAACCAAGACCTCAAGACCCCGATGAGTACGTAATGAGCATAGCTTTTATCTTCTGCTATTAACAGCAGTGTTAGCAAAACGTGTTTAACAAAATCATCTAAAAACAGTAGATCATAAGTTATCTCACGCAAAAGTTTCAGTATTTTCTTCACCAATTTTCAGCACCATAAACAGAACACCTTGTTACTTATAAGTGATTGAAATATAAATAAATACTAGTTTCCACTAGTTTTTTAGAACAGTAACAAAGTATCAATGTAACCCCAAAGTTCTTTGCCGTGAAACCTGAAGGAAACTACAATTTAACCGAATTACAGCAAGATATGTATGTCGGTATACTGAATTTGCTTTTCTTTCCGAAGGTTGACAATAAAGATCTGCACAGTGACTAAGCGGACTATGTTACTGATTTGAAATGCCGCATAATTTTAGGCTTTCAACCATCTTACCTACACTGGTTGACTGTTAAAGTTACTCAAGAATTGCTTAAAATGGGCAGTTCATGAACACTGTAGTCGTACTGATTTCTGAAACTGCACTAACGCGGTATGCGACTCCAGCCAATTTTTCTCCCGGTGAGAATGCCTGAGACATACTATCTCAACTGCTGCTGCTGGGTCTACCGGAATCCGCCTGGCAAGTAGTTAACGTCGTTCCAAGATTTGCTTGTTTGATTGGTTTGCTGTACAAACTGTATTCTGCGCAAAGAGGTGTTGATACGGCCTCGTATAACGCCCTGCGTAAAATACCAACCTTAGGTTAAACTAAAACAGTAACCATAAAAGGTTGGAATCACCCGGAACTTGACTCCACGAACCACTTGGTCAATCCTTTAATCCCTTCCACTGCTGGGGATTTCTTCGAAGCAGTGTTAAAAGCTAGATAATTTCACCATGTCAAAAACAATTTGAAGAATCGAGGAGGGACTAAGCGTATTTTTACCTTGATTACATTCTTTCAAACGAGATTAAAATGATAGACGACCTAAATATTGTTAGCTCCGCTTGGTCCTACTGATCACGGAATAAATGCATTCAGCTTTCTACATGGAACAAGTCAACGAATTTCCACATATACAAGTCTGAAGGCTTTTCACAAGACCAGCTTAGCAAGGTTAAAGTGTCCGGTTCTTTCACTACACTTAATCTAGATGAGTGTTGACAGCTTATCGTTAGGGAAACCTCTGAGGTCATTAACAACCGTGTTCCAATTAAGAGTCTCTGGCCTAGTTGAAAACTTAGACGCCTACGAAATAGAACCAAACATTTGAATACACTGAAACATTCACGATGGAACAGGTGCCAACTGGAACAAACTGATTCTGCGTTTGTTGAGCATGTCATGGGTGCAATCGTACCATGGCATCTATCAGAAGAGACCGGCTTTGCCATCAATCCGGTCTTGTTGAAAAACTTAAGATGAACCCTGGGCAGATCTACAGCAAAGTCACAGCACAAACAAGCTGTACGTTTGGCAGTTCGCAACTGTGAACCTCTGGTGAATTTACCAATACAGATTCAGAGGCGGCAAGTACGCTAGGTAAGCAGTATGTAAGTGTGATGAATAACTTCTGAGCATATATGCGGCAACTTGGTTGAATCATCTCACATTTCAATGTCAAAAGTCAGAGTAGACCTAGAGAAATTACCAACTCACAAAGCACCTTGTTCAGACTTGATGTGCCGTGTGCGCCATCGAATTAACAGAATCGTTTACACCACTTTTCAATTGCTCCTCCATCTTGCTACGGAAATTGAATAGTCATCGCTTTGATGAGTGCTTACTCAGTAGGATGGAAGATTACCTTAACGAACGTATGTTTGACGTGAAGGTGAATGGATAGCTTTCAGAAGTGTTCACAGCCAATGACCCCGTTTCGGAAGGAGCAACCTTATGACCACTGTTACTCATTCTTTTTGTTACTCACCCAACCAATATAATCACATCATCAATTTCGCTCCATGCTGACGACACAGAGCACTGGCGAGTTCCGGGTTACTCGAAGGATCTGGTAACCTTACAAGACGGTTTGAACTGTCTAAGCCGGTAATCCATAGGAAATAACTTGCCATTCAGTATCAACAATTGTTGGCACACACATTTGCTAACAAAACTGGAGACACAATAGTGTTCGTATCAGGATATAGACAATACCTAAGAGCCTTAATGGCAGACAGTTTTAATCTGTCTACAAGCTGTGTTGCCATGGCTAGTAGGGCACAAGTAACACTGAATCTTCCAGGAAAAATTTGTGGAACATACCACCTTGAAATGTTTGTCATTACACTGGCCCGGGTAGGCCGCCCACACCTGAAAACTAACACAGCTCTGTCATCTTTATCGTACAACAAGTTTAGGGCTTTTTGAAATTGTTCAGAGATAAGCTACTAGAAATATTATGCAGCTCAGGAAAATCCCTATCCAAAAAGACTGGCGGAGTTAAGTCTCAATGTATTAGAAACCTCTCAGAGAAAACCTAATTTCTACTCACAAAATACCTTACAGTCTCGGCCATCCAGTGCCACATCTCCCACTTAATAAGGATGTAAGTTTGGGGAGTGTTTTGATGAAACTGAGTTAAGGAGAAGACAAGTAACTTTATAAATGGAACTGCTTTACTGATAGGGGCTGTTGATACTACAACGAAACATGCAACTCTGTGTTTGCAGCTGACTCAGCTGTTTCTTGTATATTATTCGATCGGCACATACATAACAGACAACCGGTACTACAAGTTTCCTAACCACTATGTTAGCTCAGTCCCACGGGTCGTCAACTGCGTACATTGAACGCAATATTGCTTCCCTGTGTTACACTGTTCGTTGTTGGAATAAATGCACCTCGTGACTTAATTATATTTACCATTAATTTCGTTCCGTTTACTTTTCTTCATATTTTTAAACCATCCAAGACAAAGTTTACCAACCAGCAAAGAGGCAAAAACGCACAAGCGAAGATCTTTCTGCCTCCCATAGCAACCTATGAATTTGTGGAACTATTAACCGCAGTGAATTTTCTTGAACTTCTGGAACTGTGGGATGAAGAAACACTTGTCAAAATGGGTGCAAGATGGTACAGTGCGGCATCATTAGTTTGTCACTGATGCGTACAGACGTTCCGTTTTATTAATTCCCAGGTACACTCATATCCACTTGTCCAAGGAGGTGTGTTAATAGGATGTGCACATCTCAAAGCATACCCTTTTGGAATGATGTGTTCGATTCCATCGGTGCGTTCAACTGATACACAGACAATAAGTCGGTCAGCTGGATTTCTGTGGCTCATCTGTGGTATTCTTGGATCCAGACTGTACTTATCTGTTCAAAAGTCATTAGTTGAGAGAAGTAAACAATTTTCCTTTATACAGACTGAACATCACCCACAATTGATCGCAGCTGTCGCATTCTCATAGACTTTCCATTCGGCCCATTTATTAAGTTTATTAAGTGTAAAACAGAGTGAAATAATTCACCACAAATTAAGCTGCGACAACAAATTTGTTTCTGTCCTCATTACAACAATGGAGTTGTAATTCAGTTAAGGGTAGACAGAATTTCAGATCTGAATAAAGCTTGATCAATCTGTAGACTTTGTGATCCACTAATGATTTAAAATTGGAGTTCAATGCACAGACGATCTCGGAAATCAAACTCGGGAGATATGTAATTAAAATTCCAGCAGATACGTTGTCATTATGTCAATCTGTTCACAGACATTTAGGCGGTAATTGCTGGGCATTCATCAAAGAGCTGTGAAGTGTTCTAAAATGTTTCCTTTACTTATCAATTTATGCTTAATGTAGTGTGTATGGTCGTGTTTGTAATTTCATTTTAGTCTGGTAAGATCTCAACAACAAATGGATTACTAAGGTATTCATTTGCTTCACTTCATATCGGTAGATAAGATAATGTGCACTGAAGACCGATTAAGATGAGAATTTCTAGTAAACCTTAATAAGTAACTGTGAGTTTTGTTTACTGGTAAACAGGTGTCTCCTGAAATAATCACAAGGTTAGCATTTTTTTTGCGGCGAAGTGATTGTCAAGAATGAAATACACACAAAAATATTTGAATGCGTTCAATCTTGTGACTGCAGGTGTTAAAATACTCCAATAAGTTTAGTATGAATTCAGCATATAAACCACAAACGAGTTTGTAGTATGACTGTAATATAAGTTCTCACTGTGAAATTTCAAAAACAGAAAGCTCACGTAGGCGACACAATGTAAATTACATCTTTGTTTTACGAAAACCCGTCCTGGTGCCCAATACCTGATATGGGTAAGTAGATTAGCTTTTGATGAGCTGTAACAAAGGCAAAACCGAAGCCTGGTGCTTCTTTAAAAAAAAGATTGACATAATGTTCGATTTGGATAGAAATGCTTTGATTAAGTGTGACTTATACTCAGTTTGTATCAAACAGCTTTTAGACTGTATATTGATAATTTTTTCCAGTAAATAAAGTGATGTTTGGTAACTGGCAATGTAAGTGGATGAGAATCTCTCTACCAGGTCTTCATTCATTCCGACTGGTCCCTGTTTAGTAAGTCCGAATGGTTAGTAAAATCACCAATGAAAGACGCAGTAATTATGTATTCAAGGCAAAGCCACTCGATAAGCACTGACATGCACACCACACATGATCATCCACGAAAGAAAAACATGGTTTAAACAATGCGTCAATTGTTGCCAATGAAAATAAAAGTATGCTTTTTATGACAGATCTACGTAGATTGTCAAATTAATGTACATTGGCGTCCACTCAAATTTTGACACAATGACCCAGTCAATGTTGAATGGTTAGTTGTGCTTGCCATATCTCTCACTGCCGTCAGTTATACTTTATAGATGCATACAAGTTTTAATCCGAAATTTAGTGGATCAAATTAAAGGTTGATGTAGTCTGTCAGTCCAGTGAAGAATACATCCAAATAGATTATATTAATTTAGATACCAGTTCTGTCGGGTGTATATGAAAACATTAGTTAACCTGTCTAAAAGATAGCAGGTTATGTTTATGCCGAAATATCATATTGGTTCACCCTTTACACGAAGAAACCAAGGAGGGTAAAACAACTCGACATATGAGATTTTGTTGATCACCTGCGAACGCAACGTATCCGTGTCTAAATAGGAAGTTGTAGTTTCTTATTTTCCGCTGTATTCGACTCCATCATATCTGATGACGATGTCCAAAAGAATTCAACACCTGAAAGTGTTTTGAAGCTTTTTTAAATGTCGACTAGTCTGAGTGACTAGAAATAAGCTCATCAATTTCACTGTCATATCAGGTATGCTCATTTATAATCAAAAAACAACAAAAACTTCAGTTGATAGTTGTTTGGAATCAGTCAGTGATAAGTGTGCACTATTATTGTTATTTGATAAAAGATATACTTTTCTGTTATTTATCATTTTGACTTACTTTTGACTGGACAAAACAAAATAAAATCTTTTTGCCAAATTGGGGTTCTTTGAGAACAAACCAAACGAGCACTGAACTGTTTCCCTAATTGTTGATGGACAACTAGTCAAGTTTGCCTGATTGTTAAAAGCTTGAGCTGTGGTTTGACGAACAATTTGGCACTGTCCAACAATCAGATCACAATTTTCTCTACACAATAATAACTGGACTTGCTTGATATTTGGTTTTTCTCTCACACAGATTTAATATGCAGCTTTCAGCTCCGGAATTTTAAAATAAGTCACATATGAGAATTGTATCGGTAGGATCATCCATTATTAGTCGGGTGCATTTATTTAAAATGACGCAATTTTACCGCTTTGATGCTGAGTTGGGTGGTCTATTCAAACTACATAAAATATAGTCAAACATGAATTCAGTTAAATATCCTACCTCTTACAGATCTTCCATCGAAAGCTACTTCCATTGATAATTGACAGTCTACCTTTTTTACAGTTGTATCGTGTGAGGTGACCTCTGAGACAGACAATTCACAAGGTTATTCAACAAAGGCACCTCAAGGAAAAATTCAGCAATCGGAGGATAGCTCATAGGAGAACGTCACTGGACGTTCCGGTATGATGATTAGATTATACATTTGGTGAGGACTTTGACGCATTGGTCACCACTTTAATCTCATAAACGTGAAATGCTTATGTCAACTTTGTGTCCGATGATACATGTATACCAGTGACTAGTATTGAATGACGATCGGGACTCAAGCTAAGGGCTTGCTTTGAAAATGGTCTTTTCGAAGCGGTTTGGAAATCCCAACCGTTTGAAAATTCTTTTGCACACATTTCCACCTGTGTGGAGCGTTAGTTGCTCCAAACCATTAACACTACTACTAGAACATACCGAAACGCAAAGCATCCTCCTTCAAAGCGTTTCCCTAGTATTTAACTCACCATAATGTACACCAATAAGTCGGTAACTATGTTGCTAGTGAACTTTTCATTTATTCACTGTGCCCCTCGGTTGAAGGTTTACCTGATCACAATAAATGATACCAGTTGCTTTTTATAACAAATCTATTTAAATCAATAATTTGCTTTGTACTCACCCAGAGTTTAAATATTACAAGGCGCGATCAAAACCAGCAAGCGTGCACGGATTGAGATTGAACTGTGTAACAGAACCTTCGGCAGTGTTGTCAGTACTATTGTGTTTACCATTCGTGTAAGTAATGTGTATGGTTTAATGGGCCTCTCGATCATTTTTGTTCCTGCTGCCTCTCTTTACAGGACTAACGCTGGAACCCCTACTTCAAAGACTCTGTTCCGCAGTGTCTCCACGTTGCCCAAAATCAGTTTACAGGCGTTACGAGTTGTCAAATAAAACTAACTGGCTCGTGCGTTGTTATAAGATCTGCCGGTGTCATCACGTGTCTTCAAGATGACTTTTTGTTCAATTTTAATGTTTGGAATAGAAATTAAAAGTAAAACTTGTTGTTTGTGTTGAATGATCAAAATACGTAAATGTTTCACACAGCTATACACTCAAGAAAATAAGGAAGCTATAGGAGAAATTTTCTGAATTTGTTGGTTACCTATCTAGAATGACAGAGCATTGGAGAGTCACACGATTTTGTACGAGAGTATAGGAGGTCACCGATGGTTTGTATTGCAATGAACGCTTCTGAAACTAGATGGTGCCTATTAAAACGAAGAATGTCGTAAGTGAACGGTCTATAGTTCAATAAAATCTGTCAAAATATATGTGTAATTAAGCCATACCAAAACAGAAACTATATGTATCTGTTCAAGATTTTAAACTCTTTCTGCAAAAGGTCTACGGAGCGGTGGTATTTCAGAGAAGAAGGTGTTTTGGAGAAAAATAAGCTTTGAAATGAGACAATAGAAGGTTGATAATGCTTTCAAGCCAACCAAGTAAACAGCGGATCTTCTGACATTTATGGAGACGTCAACCACATAGAATGATCCTTGTACGTTGTGGTATATAAATACATTCAAATATTTGAATGCTAACTTCCAGTTAATGAGCACACCCTTGATATATAATCCAATGTCTTGCTACGTAATTTGTCGCAATTAACGAATGAAAATAAATCAAAGATAGCATTTTGACAAAACGTAATACAACAAAATTGAATTAAATGTACCGAAAATGGGTACTATAAAAACAATTTCACCTGCAAACTGAAAAAGTATAGCTTTTTTCCGCTGACGGCATTTCCACTGTGTAAGTTGCGGATGAAAAACATCACCGTCTAGTTATTGGGGTTTGAGAGAGTTAGCTGTCTGATAAGAGGAAATCACTTTGTTGAGGCACGTTTATTTCGTTCCTCGAGGGATTGAATAGCTTGGTAAAATAATTAAGCTTATTTGGATACTTCCACCCTGTAGAAGTCGATCTAATATTGTTCGGGTCACGCAATAAAAGGCAGACGGATGATCTCATGGCTTTTACCCAATGCCGATTAGGATGAGGTATCCAATATGATCGTCAGTAACAAACGTCGATCTTGAAATTCAATAGGCATAGTGATGAGAATAATTTTTTTGTCAATTTGATGGTTACTCTAACGAGTGTACCGTTCTGAAACACATTCGCCAGTGCGAACGCGCAAGCGTTTATCATGGCTGATGTTGTACACGTAAGGTTTGGGCTCGTTGTTAATAAGTCATAGCCTTGCTACAACATTTTCATTAACTTCAATGTTTATTGCTAAAGTGAGATAAACAATTATTGTTGTTTATCATTATGTAGTGCATTAGTGATTGAGAGCAACATAGGTTTTTTTAATGAATTATCCCGTTCAGTTCATTGTATGTTTTGCGCAGATTAATGTGACAAATAAATAATCGATGCTACCGTTTATTTATGTAATACTTTTGATGGCGAGGTTAAATAAAAAATACGTGGTTTTTTGTTTTTCTTTATTAGACCATCTTTGCTGTTAAATTGTGATGTTGAGTGAAGATGATGTATTTATGACATGCGATGTCAATGCTTTCAATGAGTCCATCGTCACCAATTATGGTGGCACTAAAGATGTAATATGGTTTAATGTTTCTACTTCCACGCTACTAGTCATTATATTCGTATGCTATGTGGATAAACGCTATTGACAACTACAATGTATCCAACAGGTTATGGCAAAAGTTGTTCATATATTTCACAACCGAAATGCAGATCGTGAGGAACTGTTTGTAGAATTAAGTGTAGAAGCAAAACTACTTACAAACGAGGACAAGAAAAGACACCCACATGAAGGAGTAGCTGACCAAGTTGCCAACAAGTATGCTGCAGACCAATAGGTTATACTTTATGAAGTTGACTAACGAAGCCAATTCTTTTTTGTGTGTATGTTAACCAAAAGTAGATACAAACGTCATATTAATCGTCACTCATATATATCTGTATAAGTTTAAATTATAGCCCCATAGGAACGTGAAACACGCCATAAATGAACCGTAATATGCATATGCCAAGAGTGTGTCGTGATGTTACCATTCATGTTTTATCTCCCTGTGGTTTGTGATGCTTTGTTCTGTTTAGGCCCGAAGTGAGCTCATCTTGAGAGAAGGAGAAAGAAGTTTTTCCCAGCTTTTGTACTGCGCATCAACGGAAAATTGTTATATTCACTGGTAACAGTGTCAGTTGAACACAACATGCTTGTAGAGGTGTATTCTAAGGTTGTGTTATAAAATTATGGATGTGTGGTCAATATGCTGGCGTCACCGATTCTCGCTTCAGTCCAACAGACATTTTAAAGCAAGCGTGACTACTAGTGCGAGGAACAACAGTGTTTTCATTTTTCTTTTGGATTGGATTGGGCAAAAAACAGTTTCATAGGAACAAAAAAATTTCACCGGATTAGTGAAGTTCTGTTGGCCGACTAAATCGGTTGGCCCGTAACATATTGTTCAGGTGAGAACTGCGTCGTGACCCATCTAATCTGATGAGGTCAAGCATGCAACTAACTCAACTATTTCTCTCTGTTTGACCGGACTACCTCACTTACTGTGCTGTTACAGTCTAATCACTACCAACATGTAGTGTGCTTACAAATGTGAGCTGATTACCAGAATGGAACAAGTTGACTTTAGGCGAGTTATGTTTAGCCAATTAGAGATTTATGAGCAAATAACACCCATTTATCAGTTGTCGTTTGTCACAAAAATCAGTTCGACGTTGTTCGACATCTGAACAGCTTGTATGTTGTTGCATTCACTGAAATACTTGGAAATATTTGACATAAATCTACTAACAGCTGTTGCGGACAAAATGATCAGTTTTGAGTACTTGACAGTTTTTGAACCGGTTTGAATTCACTGACACTGTGGTCGGTGAGGTTTTGATTAATGTTGTACAACACTATAGATATCCCAAAACGAAACATAGAGATCAGCCACACTGTTTCCGTTAATCAGAATTTGCTGGCTGCAGTCCAAAATAACCTTCTGATAAACTTGACAGATTGCAGTCGAATTCTACCCAACTCATACTACCCATATTTTTCTTAATCAAACTTTTATTCTTGTTTACTTTCTGAAAATGAACACATTTGCAAAAGTAGATTACTTTACTAAACCTCTATCACGGATTAGAATGTATATACACATTGTCTGCTTCTTCCAGTTTGCACCTTTACTGTAAGCCTAGTATTCCAGTGCGCATTATTCCAACGATGTTATGAACATATAACTGAAAACTCACAGCAGACAATGCACATAGGCTGTTCACAAACTACATTTTGTAATTACAAAATGAAATAACCGAATTAAATTGTGAAAGCTACAAAACGCTATAGTGTATAAGTTATCTGGTTCCTATTGGTAAACACTTGCAGTCTAAACAGCTGTCTACTAACAGGA
Source organism: Paragonimus skrjabini miyazakii (assembly GCA_014338405.1). Lineage (NCBI taxonomy): Eukaryota > Metazoa > Platyhelminthes > Trematoda > Plagiorchiida > Troglotrematidae > Paragonimus > Paragonimus skrjabini miyazakii. The sequence goes on along the minus strand of JTDE01000193.1, from coordinate 23,267 downwards.
TATCTTGATCTAAACGGTGGATTTAACATACTGTAATACAATTTAAATTATGTCCAGATTGGGGTTTAATGTCTATTACGAAGCATTCAAAGGTCAGATTATTTGGGTACCGTACGTTTTCAAAAAGTACAGTCCAAATAGCTATAAACGGTACATTTCGTTGAAAATGTCAATCATTTCAATAAAAGCATACTAAAGGGCGTTTGTGGGTTAGAAACGATTGACAGTTAAATCATTGCTGTTGAGATGAGCAATTTGGGCCGAATGATAATCAGTGCTTTTGTCAATAAAACTAACCAATGCGTTATTTTTCGTGTTTTATGCGTAAACGTGTAGATCTCAACAGCTGAGTTTCATCTCTCACTTACAACCTATAGCTTTTAGTATGTTGAAAGATAAATCGCGGGTTGAATAATTTGCTTCAGTAATTCAGTTACATGCAAGATAGCCTGATGAAAAAGGAAACAAACTTGGTGTAACGACTGATTGACTCGCCGATACTGTTTTGTGAGATGAGCCGATAGTTTAAAAGCTTTAAGCTAAAGAATTGAGGTAGAAATGTTCCAAGATCTCACTGGAAGATTCTGGATGCACCGCTCTTGGAACACGTAGCTTACTGAAGGATTTAAAATTTGGTGAAAATCTGTCGTAGTGTTTTCAAAAGTCGGTTACGAACAACTAATATCACACTTCCGGGGATTAGGACAATTTGTGCCCAACACCCATTCAAATGATAACTTCAGCCTCACTCAGCAGATCGATACGCTTCAAAGACTTCTGCTATTAAGTAGTAAATCGTGCAATAACAAACATTAACAAACGTGGGTCTGTCAATTCCTTACAAAATAGACCAGCCAGAAACCATATTTATCAATATCAACAACTCGGAGAAATGTACAAATTATAGCAGCCAAACTTTCCGACTACTTATCAATGCTCAAACGTTGTTTATACGTTATAACGAATTTGGATACTGCAACCTAATTGAGACGTTCTGGTTGCAAGGTTATTGATCGTAAGTTGCGACTACCTTATTTATAAAACACTGCCCAGTAGATAACACAGGATCGTGTCTACACTGGACATGATATCTGTTGTGTAATACAGTTAAACATGCTGTTTTCTGTGAACATCAAAAATAAATACAATGCCCAGTTTAATATCTTCATTTCCCAATGCAACATAAGAAGCAGGAAAGTCTTCCTTACTA
>JTDE01000193.1:8655-21957 GCA_014338405.1 Paragonimus skrjabini miyazakii | reverse complement strand
CATCAGTTAACTTTTTAACGATTACTGGTAACTACAACAAGCAAATGTTGATGAATCTGAATATAGTTTTTAATGACAACGGGAACGGAATATCGAGTAATTGTCCTAACATGAAAACGTTACACTCATGTAGATGGGTGATTGAGGATCAAGTCGGAAGCGAGACTATTCAATGATATATCTCCAGACAATTGTGGGATATGATCCAATCCCAAGGCGATTGGAACACAGACAGCATGTGAGGTCAAATGGTCATTCCTGAGTGATATCGGCCTGATGGTCGGGGAATGGCATGAGAAAATGCATGACAGAAAACATTAGCCAAACAGACAGAACACGGCAGACGTCCAGAACGTTCAGATGAACGTCCCATTACGTTTGGGACTGAAATTTTGGTTCGTAACGGCGACTGTACGAGTTACGTTTACTTACGACCTTCTACTACAGTAGAACTTGCTGATGATTGTGGCCTATTGCAGTTATGCAGGGCAACATACAGCAAAGCGTCACCATGAGTATCGGTGAAGGGATGTGCACAAGTTGACTCAGTGCTTATAGTTCACAATTCAACAACTCAGATTGACTGATGATTTGCTTCGCTAACTGCCAAGATGTTTTAGTTGGAAGTTACAGTAAACTCTCCAGTATATGATCAAATATGAATTGTCGTCTTTCTCTCCTGTTTCCCTCCCGTGTGAGAGGAGTATTACATCACAATGTTAGAAGGTTGAATGAATCTGATGACTGTATGTCTTGTCTAAGATTTTCTTGGGGAGGGGGCTAGTACTTGATTCTGGAGGGCACTGAGTGGTTACATTCATTTATCTCCATAAAACTGCCTGTGTGTGACCTATAAAATTCAAGTCGGAATTGAACACATCCCTATTCATATTACCCGCTAGCGTTAGACTGAAAAACGGCCTGGGGGAAAGGCCATCAAATATACAGCGGTTACTCTGAGGGACTATCAGCTAGCTCCTTTAGTCGTTTTAAAAATATTCTTAACATGAAAATGTAGTCGTTCGGTCAAAGATACTGATGTACATATCCAACGTCTGTAATAGCACACGAACCTTGTAACACTATAAAGTATAGTTGCAAACTTTCAGCTGAACTGAGATCTGTTTGCGTAGGATCAGTTCCATTTCGTCATGGATACTCGCCAACGCCGGTGTGGTATGCCAGTATTGGTCTGTAACCTTTGAAACACTGCATATGAGTGGTTTTGCTAACAAAAGTGTAAGCAAATCTCTCATAGTTTAATGTGTGGAATAAAACCATAATCTTTGGTTGTGCAATTCGAAGGTTCCCGTAGCATTATCGGTAATAAGACAGAATTAACTCGATTGAAAACACATGGCTTTGCCTGAAATAACTGGGTATGCAATTCCCCCACCTACTTTGCTTGTTGCTTATACCGGAGGTTCACCGGATAAACGCACACCGTACGCATAGTGTGAAGCAAACTACGAAAATTTAGACGCGTAGTACAAAACCAGAATCCTGCAACCATGCTTCAGAAAGGCTGTAACTATCTTGGTTTCAACTTGTATGGAGACAACGAAGGAAGTGGGATGCGTCTGCCAATAGCTGATCCACACTCCTGCTGTAAAGTGCTTAACTTTTGCACGATCTAGCCGAATTCAGGTTAGTTACAATCGTTATGTATAAGATTGTATGAGAAGTTTTTTCGACTGTTTTGGACTCTTCTTTTGGTAATTATGGTGTGTTATCATGGTTTACGTTGGTTCTTGTTTGATCACATGTCGTGCAAGTTGTGTGGTCTGATCATGTACTGTAAAAACAATTGCCATTTACAGCATGGAACAGATTATTCCGGTCAATTCCACTGATTGCCTTACTAATTACTACCAGTCAGTGATCGGGAGTTGTGGTAGATTGAAGCCGTGACATTCTCATTCAGGCAGACTCTTCAGCCAGCTACTTCTGTAACAAACCATACAACTCAAGGCATCTTTTAGATTCAACTCACCTATTTCACGCATGTCTTCATTGAAAAGAATTTGGACCTAATTGCGTAGAACAATATAGCTAACTGTTTAGGCGTGATAATTCGGTCGTTGCTAATATGGGTCAGTGGCATAATGTTAAACATAGCTACCTCATAAGAAAATGGATCGGAGTTCAACACATAATTATGATAAGGATATATTATTTGATAAGTTGTACTGAGACCAAACGTCGAGTCCAATACCTTTTCCATCCAAGTATGAAGACATCTATCAACTGGAAATTGCATACTTAAAGTCACTGAATAGTCACCGTTTAACCCAAAGAAAACACGAATACACGTTTTTTGCATTGTATCTCATCCGACAGTTCATCACAAACTTTGCCTTGTTCAGACTAACTAAATCGTATATATATATATATATATATGTATATATATATATATAGCACTTCCCTGTCAACTTTATATCAATGTATATGAAACTTGTTTTAGTGTTTATGTTGTAGCGTGTAACCGTGAAACATTTAATCACACCTTGCTTTTTTGAACTTGTAAAAAATAATCGTTGTATCCTGCCTTTTTATTGCATGAATAGATATTTTGCTTGTTGCTTGACACTTCTGATGTAACAAAATTCATCGCCAAAATTGATATGACATACTTCACAGCTTAAGTTTAAGCCTCCGTACTTGTATGAAACGAGCTGAGTAGATTTCGCCGAACTGGGTAATAGTTCGCATGTCAGTAGTAGTTTACTAATCAAACAAATACGTGAACTACATGAGATACTCTTAAGCCAGTGATGTATTCAATCGTAAACATAATTTGCACTTAATTCTCACAAGAATTATGTGTAATAAGCTTTGAAAATACTATTCCGAATATCTACGTCTGGCACCCAGTTCGTACGCTGGACCTGTCCTTCAACCAGGGGAGCATTTAAAGAGTACAATTTGGTGATGAATTATGAAATGCGGAACCTATCTTTGTTTAAGAAAAGGATATGCTCACAATCGTGTGAAAGTAATCCATTCTCTATATGCTAAGCATTCTTCCCAAAACAAATATTTAGACATGCAATCATTATGTTTGCTTCTAACCCTGTTGAGAAAATACCATTCATTTTGGATAGCAAGTTCGCTGTGGCACAAATCTGTTCTCAATTATGTATCAGGGTTTTTACATGGTTTGTTCGTTTACCAATATGATTATTTTCAGGAGAGACCCAATTGCAAAAAATCTGGGCTTCGGCTGAATTCAAACCAGCGACAGAAACGCCGTGATCAAACTCTGCAAGCGCTCTACCAGCTGAAATACGAAGCTTCCGGCGTGGCTTCCTAGCTCAGCTGGTCGAGCTTTTACCGACGTTTGAGTATGTTATTTCTGTTACTGGTTCGAATCCGGCCGAATTCCAGCTTCTTCGCAATTGGGTCTTTTCTGAATTAGAAAATAAATTCCTAACCGAATATATGTCACATTTCTCAGGATGATAATTCTGTACTGGACAGGCGATAAAATTTTCAAAATCTGTTTAGTTAAACTTCAGTCAATTGGGAAGTTTGGTTGGTACTGACGACACAAATTATAACAAAACCTATTAAACTATATACGCTTGTTTGGCTTTATTGATACAGGTGGAAGTATGAAACAAACGAGAAAATATCGACGAATTCGATGGGTTGTCACCGAAAATATTAACCAGTTAAATAATATTGCTTGATGATTTGTGCAACAACAAACGATGCATCACTCACACGAGCAATTATCTCACAGTCGCTTTTCCTAATTGAAGGATGACGGCTGGAATAAAATTTAAAAAATACTGTGGAAAAAACGACAGTTTTCACTAGATGACAAATGTGTAGTGTTTCACTAAAACGTTACGTGTTTTATAAGCATTGTTATTTGAAGGCATTCTATACCCGATTTGGAAAATTAAATAATATTGTAGCCGTGACAAAACAAGGTGAATTACAAAATTATATGAACCACTGTTAGAATAAACCATTCATTGAGGTCATAGCTGTTGTGTGAACTAAATCATAAAGTTCAACTCAGGCAATAACGAGACATATAGTACATTTCATGTAAGAGTTTTTTTAATCAAAAACCTCGCCTCAAGTTTTAAGGCTTAAGTAAACCAAAATTGTCGCACAATTGGTCAGAGTTTAGTTTCCAAAAAGTTAACAGAATGGTTGGTGCCTTGTGATGCGAGTGGTTTGAGAGTGAAGAAATATGGTGACTCGAATTACAACAGCTCGCTATGTGGCAACTCGTGTCAATCAATGAAAAATAAGAACTATTAAGTCGAAGTTGTTAGACAAAACCCTGAAGTGTATGACCCTTTTAATTCTACTGACTTAAATATTGTCACGTTGAATGATGGTAATTGAGAAGTAGGGCAGTAAGTGGAAGTGTCCGTACTTGTTGGAAAGGAACGTATGTTTATTGGTGGTAAATTAAACACACAAGGCAGTTCTTTGCTGTGGTTTACCTGCTTTTTTTCTAGCTTCTTTGAAATGTTCACGAAAGTAAAAATCACGGCTCCATATTTTCTACTGAGATAAGAACTTACGTGACAATTTTTTTGCGAGTAAACGAGAAATCGTACAGTTAGGGGGCGATGAATCAGGTGAATGAGGAACTTCCAGGTATACTAAAAGATATTGCTATGAAATAAAAATTACACAGTTGCTGATAATCTTTTCATCGAGTTTAGTTGGGTATGAATCGATTATTTTATGTAGTTTAAAAAATAAGTACACATTGGGATAGAATACTGAGGCAGTCAACTGTTTTTCGGTGATGAAACGACAGTGTTATAAGGATGCTGTCGATGGCGAGTCATAACCGAAGAACTTATAAAATTGGTCGCCAAACTGATGTTATGGCTAAACATTTGAAGCATGCACAGAGTAATACAGATTCCGGTAAATGTGGAAAACCCTTTATTTGGAAAGAATTGTTAATAATCAATATGAGTTGATATTGTAACTGTACGATCGATGCTACGTATGTTAAGTACCAGGTTATCACTATGAGGCAGGGGGGTAATGAATTCGTCTTCACATTTATCATAACAATTTGCTTTTTTTATTTGTGATCACTCAATAAACTATGCATATCACACAAAAATCAATTTCCTAGGGAACCCGAGGTCATCATTCTGTGTGACTTGGTAAACAGGAGATAAAACAGGTATATAGCATAAATGTATTTAATCAGGTGCACAGCTAGATCTAAGACTGTAATCTGTGCCCGTTGTGGCACAGGAAACTTGGACAATATGCGTTAAAAAGCTGTCACCAAACATTCCCCTTTTGTGGTTTTGTCTGCAAGCGTTGCACTAATTGGCTGATGATTGCGTAAAGTTCGTCTCTGTTCTGTGTTAGAGCATACGGGCTGATTAAACCAGTGAGCAGATTAGAGTAGTTTAGAAAATGAATACAAGCAGACCTAATAGAATAATTCGGTTTCAACAAAAACTCATCAATGATAAATAGTCGGTGCACTGTTTTTATAAACATTGCAAGGCTGATCGGATTTTCTCGAAAAAACACCCCACAGGATTCTACAAAATGAAGCGCTCTCAAACAATTCTATGTACATCGAATATGTGATTTAGCATTTTACAGGCGCCCGAGAGTTTTGACCTCTAAGATAGCCATGGCAACTGCCTATCTGTTTGTCGTTCAACAAGATATGCATAACTTTGTTTCAAATTTTAGGAGAGCAAAAATCAAACAGAATATTTTAAGCGAAAATAAGTGTACTATTTTTCATAATCAGACAAACAATTTTCGTCCTGAGAAAAACAAAAACGACATAAACCACGCCAGCTTAGTCGGTCCGACTTGATTTAGGAACATTTCACTATGTCAAGTTAGTTTGGCGTTAGCGATTTTACCATGCTAGAAACCATTGAGGCGATTGTGTTCTGTTTGGCTTTATCAGCAAGCGCAGTCGCAGACACCTAAATCAAGCATATACGGAATAATTTTTGGCTTCAAAAAATCCAATCTGTCTGAAGAGCGTGCAGTAGTCCGGTTTTTAGTTACTGTTCAAGCTTTTAAAGAAAGAGGAAGTTCTGATGGCTCAACTAGGTTTATTTGCAGGTTGGAAGTTCCCAGCGAGTTTATATATCTATCAGAAGTTCGAGTACTCGTCATTAAAAAAATACGACATTGTTTAAACTATGTAGAGTTGAGTATTATCATCATTAGTATTGCACTACTATGATTATCACCATTATATTGACATATTGGTCAGCCAGACATTCTCTTTCATGAATACGTTGTCAGTTAACAATCCATTACATGTAACTTTATGACATTACTGTTGTCTGGCACGTATGGTTTATGTATCTGAGTTACAGCAAAAATTCATTCCAATCTACCTAGAAATTTCAATTGAAATTAAAGAAGTATTATGCTGCATTTTATATTGCATTCTACACTAAAGCAAATGCATCAAGTCCGGAATGATAAGTTTTTTCTTATCACACGGGAGAAATACTCGGAATGACATACAAAATGATAGCTAGTAAACTAAAATCTGATTGCATATACTCAGGTGATAACGAATATTTAGAGTACTGTCTGCAATGTAAACGCCTACGGTACAATTAGTCTACTACATTCCCCGGTCAACGTATATTAGCAAACCATGAAGAGCTGCATATATTGCGAATAGTAAGTCAATAGTTGATTATTTCAAAAAATAATGTCATTCGTTTGTTGGTTGAACGAAAATTGAAAACGTTGCTCTAAACGTTGTTCACGTGCTCCCAAGGTACTGCTCCCAAGAATGGCCATAAGAGGATAGAACTTGATAAATATCGGTATCAGCAAAATAATCTTATTCTGACAACCAAAAATTATATTTTCTGGTGACAGCAACCTTGGTTACTATTTAGGACCCTAGTAAAAACATATATCATAATATGCCCTGCTTCTTGTTGACACAGTAATTCGTAGTAGGCTAAAAAACCTGCAATTCGATCAAAAGTAAATCAATTACATGATCGAACAATTCTCGCAAGTTCACACATTCGTGAGTCAACTGTATACGGCTAAATAATTTGTCATTAATGATGGCTCATTCCAAGAAAATTTTGTCAGTGCTTGGAAATTATGTAAACCCCACTTATTTCAAGTATCATTGATCTTTCAGTCAAGCATATCATTTGATTTGTCAACCATACGAGACAAATTTTTGCTAGACTGCGTACTGTTCTCAGACATCTTAATCAGTATAATGAAGCATGGTTTCCAGAAATACAACAATAATTCCCGGAAACATTTTTCGAAACTGAGAACAATTTAGGAAATTGTCGATCAGCGTAGCACACACAATTTACTATTATGCAAGAGTAATTCAATGTACGAATAAGGCTGTGTTCACATGTTGTAAACAGTATTTTCTGTAGCTGACAATCGATTATAAAAAACACAAACGTAAAATCTGTAATCTCGCCTTATGATCAGCCGGCAATAATTGGGTAGATTCATACTGAATGTTATAGCATCTAACAAAAGCTGCTGAGATTCGATAATTCTGTGTTTACAAATAAAATGAAAAAAGTTTTTGTGTGATCATAGTGTAAATGATGGTTTCGAAAAAATTTAGAAACATCTGTATAAAAATATCTGTTTCTGAATCCACAAGTCAATTTTTTTAATAAAGCGTATTTCAAGCATATTTCACTTCAAAATGAATTCGAATTCCACCTTGCCGAGTTCTTCAAATTGAAAATATCTTATGTAAAATTTCACTCTCCATAATTCCGAATGTTCGAGTGTGTTTACACGTTACACTACATGCAAATAGTAGGCAATTTCCAATATCATAATACTTACAGAACAATACAAACTTCGTGTGGATTTTCCGGGAAAGTAGGCTTTTTAAAATTGCACCAAACCAATTTCTGAGTGATGTAAACTACTAACAAAAAGAGTGTACCACCCCGGCTGGACGATAACAAGGCAATTTTAATCGCCGATGTCCATATGTTGAAAGTAGTACAATTGTCATCAGTATATCAGTGCATCTGATGGATTCATTTGTATCAAGTAGGCCGTAATGTTTTCAGTGGAACTGTTTCCTTGCATATCCATAGTCAAGGGAACATTTACATTTTCCGGGTATCATTTCATATGTACGAAAATGGGGGAACGTGGCAATATACAACCTACCCGTAACTTTGTGTATTACGTAGCCATATATGCATTCCCGTGATTTACAGATTTAACACCAAACTTTATTGAATTGCGTCTTAAATGTCCTAAATTATGCACATATTTGAGGGTTCTAGCACACAAGTTTCACTTCACACAGCATATGAAATGACTCCGTTACAGCAAAATTGCGTTTGAAACCAGTGACCTAAGGAAGGGAACAAATGAACGTAGCTGCTCAGTTACTCGAATAGACTCAATCGTGAATTCTGTCGATGGCTTGTAATGCCATCACTACTGAGACGAGGCATAGACAAGCATCTAAACTGAAAGCTTTGTTTGCAACCCGTGACACCGTGAAATGTTGATAGTTAACAGTCTATCACAGAAGCATATATACTATTTGTCTGACGTGTAACATAAGTCAACTTGTTTCTACTATTGCAAAGAATCAAACACCTTCAATCTTTGTACCTTCATCTCTTAAGGGATGGTAATGTGAACAGAGTAACAAGGTTAGTCCAGCAATTGATAATGAAATTCTGGATATAATTTGCTCATAACCAGCACCTCACAGATGCGCCATTAGCAAGTTCTATAAGTTGGTCAGTCAGGAACCTGCCTGTATTTCTACTCGTTGACGGATAAGGATGTTTTCGTAATGTACGAAAATACAAACAGTAGATAATTGTAAATTATCTTTTTTCGGTCACAACTGACCAGTTTGCTGGTTGTTGCCTCTCATCTAGTATGTGTACAAAAGAAGTTTGATAAGTAGATACATTATTCTTGACAGCGGACAGCCTAAGCAATCATGTGTTTCATGAACTTCTGAGAACCGTCTCACTTCCTAATATATACAACGTTTTTCTGAGTCTACTATTTCAAGCGTTTTACATATTCATTAAAGTTTGGTCCAGGGGTGTGTACTGTGTGAAAGCAGCTAGTTTAAATTCGATCTGTCAAAGGAATGACAGTGGTCTATAACTGGGGAGCGAAATGCACACATCTTCAGAGTAATGACCAGATTTTGTGTCTGTATATTGGACAGTACTTAGCATCAAAGCGGTCAACCCTGGTGAATCCAGGTGTGGCGTTATGTCTGCCATCTGGTCCATAATATGATTTACTATAATTGACGCAGAGGTTGTTTCAAGCTATACGACTGTTTACAGACAGTTTGCAGTTCCCTGTAAGCCAACACAATGTGCCTCGAAAAAATTAGTAGCGAGGAAATTCCTTGTCTGCAAGTTTCGAAAAAATTAAACTAACTGTCTATACTTTCCACTTCACTGTAAACAGTTTGTTAATTTTTATTGCGCGAACAAACTCTGTACCATTATAGAGCCGTGCAAACTTCTTTGATAAAACTGTATTTAATATCGTTCGGTACTGACCCTATTCTCACGAAGAATTTGGTTCTGTTCAAAGTCTGAGTCTGTGGCAAGACAAAATGCATGAAGACGTAATTTCATCTCATTCAGCATATACGACAAGGAAGGAAATGAATGCTAACAGCGTACAGAGCAGTTCCGTTGAGCAAAACATTACTATCTATTGTAAGCTTGGACGATTTCCTCAACGTGTTCATTTTATATTTAGACAGATAGAAAGCAATGCGTTGAACAGTAATTACACATCACCCAGCCAACTCACTCAGAAAATACAAAGCACGTGGTTCCAAATCCCTCGTTTGACAAATTCGTTGAGGCGGTTCATTTTAAATTAAAGCTCATTTAATGCCAGTTTTCAACAAGGCCGTTGTTCAGGCCTGGTTCTATGGCTATGCACAGATGGGTGGTCAACTTTGCCTTGGAGGTGCGGTCATATGTCTGTTTCCCGATCACCATAGTGAAACTGACCAATCAGACTCGAACCGATCGAGCTTATCAATGAGCACAAGATATGTACATGGATATCACCATCATCAACAATATTGCAGCTTGTTTGTGTGCGTGTGTGTGCACGTTTAATCAAGGTGAAGCTGACCACAGCTAAGGCGCACAGGTCTTCAACATTTCTACCAACCGAGAGAAACCAATCTGTTGGGCTCTTTTTATCAGAGGGAAAAACCAGGGTTAGGTTGTTAGTTTAAGAGTAAAACAAAGTCAGCTATAAAACAGGGTATATGTCGGAAAGTGAACTTACTGTTGTCATCCCCGAAACCGATCAGACATAATGCTGTTTGCCTTGATTCTAGTACACTTCAAAAATCTATCCAACAATACTACAATATGTGCTCACCTCAATGCGTCAAGTTTAAGCTAATTTGAGGTCTTATGGTCTAATTCATAGTGTGGCGAGTGGACATGCTGGATGGACGGGGAAGTGCATGGATTTAAGGGCATTGTTCACGGGCATTTTGGCAACATTATTGCACGTGTGTGCCTGTGTATGTGTTTGCGCCACATGGGAACACATTTCGTAACAAACCTGATCGGTTTCAGAGTGCGTTGGGACGCACATTATATAATTCTATAAACAGACGTACAGTTGCGCACACACATCTACATACAATGCCTTGTTTTCATTGTAATGTACATGTGAAAGAAGGAAACGTTTGCCTTGGAGAGGAAGCTAGCGAGAGAGCAATAATCCTGTCCACATTTCCGGGTTCAGTTGCTTACGGCAGCATACGTTAGTCCCTGTACGCTACGTGCGTTCAGCAGTCGGTGTGCTAAGGATGCTCACGGACTGCACTCACAAGCTACCGTTGGTTTGATTCAATGTGTGAGATGGGGGGAGATAGGGCTTGATCTGTGGATTCTTACCGATTGAATGAATGAGCACGTACGTTGATGTGTTATGTAAAGCAATAATCTGGAAAAAGGAGATGCTAATACAGGCTGAAAACAGTTATTATAAACGGCAGTTAATAATTATGCTTTCAATGCGATAGCCTATCAAATTCTTTGTTTGTTCATATAATAAAGTTGTTCAATTTATTACCAATTCTTCAGTCAATAACTCGTTCAGATACGTTAAGTAAAGTCTAGCAAACTCGCGCAGTTTGAGGTTGACCGTGTTAACCAAGTATAATTAAATTGTTGTTGAGGCAGCACATTCTTATATATAGATATATGGTGGTACATTACCGACCAAAACATTTTTTTAGTCGAGAACGAGTCATTATATAAAAATCGGTGACTTTACTTGAAACGTAGGTCATTAGGATATGAATTTTGTATTACAGATAAGCTTCAGAATGTGTGAAACAAATGTAGTTTACAATTCTCTTTTCAAAAACAGTATCATTCAAATTGCCGGTTTTGCGGTGGGTAGTCTTGTAGATCAAAACTAATTGGTGTTTCCCTTCGAAGCTTGAAAATGAAGTAGTGAGTTTCCTCGAAATTGACAGATTTCATATATTGTATCTTCATTACACGTAGTTAATACTCGCTATTGAGCAGTCACGGAAGTCTGCCACTAGTAAGTATACTGTACCCAACTAGTCGGTTACAAAGTGGCTAGAAGCTCATGACCGTTTGCCCTCTATACTGACAAACGGTTGCACAGAACATCTGACGTTAGGTCTCTTTTTCAAACAAACACGGATAGATAGCAATTAAACTTTCTGATACCCACACCGACTGTTAACGAGCTGGTATCAACTGCACTAACAATTACACAACCTTATTCAACAAACAGCGAATGAAAGAGATAAACTAAAGCAAACGGTTGACCGAGGTAATAAGAAATTCGGTTCTCACCCCTAGGAATTGGTGGTTAGACCCTCATTCAAGCAAACATTAGAGGATAAATCCAAACTAAGATGAACCTCTTGTGAATGGTCAGTTTAAGTGTAGGTACAGCGAATTATGAGAATTATGGTAATTCTTCTTAGGAAGGAAGCATATAAGTGAGCAATTCGGCGAACTGACGACGTTGAAGACTCAGAACATCCGTTCAATGAACTTACTATGCTGTGTGGCCGAGTATAGTAACTATGGTCTGAAAATAACCATTGTAATCACTGGAGGTTTGATCTCTTAGTCACAAACAATGTAAAATATCATAAGACATCACAGCCAAAACCATATAAGCATAACCGACAAGATGTAGCCGTGTTGTGCAGGTGGATTTATTCCGAAAGTGGAAAGTAAGCAGTACTTTCCAGTCCAGCACGTTAACTGAAATGAGTTTTTGTAAAGCTTCTTTGTGGATTACGATAAACCTGTTACGTTGGATAGCAGAAATTATTAGTAACAATCAATGAACAATGGGAAACTTATCCACTGCTCATATTTGTGGAAGCGCATTTAAAAAATTATACTCATTACTTTCAACGGTGTACCAAAAGTTGTTCAACCAATATGGAAACTGACTTCAATAGACAATGAAACTTTGATTCCTTGCTGTTTTGTCACAATATTTTTAAATCGCCGCTTACTGTGTGTCTGTTTTTGATTACACCCTATTTCTCTGAAGCTCATGTGAACAATAAACCTGCTTCTCAAGATGTTTTCCTGAGTACGATGTTCACATATGCGGTGCGAAATATTTTACAACAGGATTAATTTAAAACACTTTAATAGTTACGGGTAACTATTATTGCTAAACAGTCGAAGTTATCTAGTTGGATACAAAAGGAAATGTCATCGAATCAGCTATGTCTACAGAGTGTTCGTGAATTTTCATAAGTCGGCTGGACAACCCCCCTAAACCGCCATATATTCTGTTGTGTACTTAGTAGACTGAAGCAAAATCCGTTCGAACACAGGTCGTGCCATACACACCTACAAGTTTTTCTCTGCAAGTTCATTTTAGTTAGAACAGTAGGTATGTTCACTGAACGGCAATTAAGACAGTCATACCGGACAACTCTGATATTCAAACCCATTGGCTTGTATGTCAAAGTTACATCACGCAAATGAGCGTCATGTCTTTATTTGGAGTCATTTCTTCAAGATAGATTCGAGCACGGTTATCCAGTTTTAGTACGTTGCTTACTTATCAGGCGATTCATCTAGTGTTACCACATCAATTAGTGATCAAGAAGACGTTCATTTAAGCGAAGTTTAGGAATACACTTCAATTGTTGCGACAACTCGTGTAACACAATTCATGTCAGCATAAATGTGGTCCTCATATATCGATACATCATGGAGACTGGTGACAGTTTAAGCTGAGTGCCGAGATAAAAAGGTGAATCAA
>JTDE01000192.1:325215-338045 GCA_014338405.1 Paragonimus skrjabini miyazakii | reverse complement strand
GACGGTGTGATAATTCTGATGTCGGAATCTATCTGAGCATTTCCCCTTTTAACTAGATCTCATACCGAACGGGTAAGGGACCATTCGTGTGGAGCTTTTACTTCGGATTGTAACAGTGAACGTTGAATGTCAACTGAATCATCTATACATTGACGTACGGCCTACAATGTTTCCCCAATGCATCAGTGAGGTTGCAAAAAGCGTGAGGGAGAATAGAGGTAATTTAGTTGGCCAACAAGTGAATGACCTAATCGCTGACATAAGCTGCCCTGAACGGAGTAACAAGTTACGGTTGAAAATGAGTCTACCGTGATTAGTATCTGTAGAAAATCAGGCAACATTTTTGTAGGGCACTGTAAACATGGTACTTTATTCTTGATTTAAGGCAGCTAACCATGGCTGGTGGAAAATACTGAACAAAAAGCAAACATAAATGTGTAGCTTTTTATGACTTATCACAAAAAATATTTTTTGCATAAGAAGGTGGTGCAAATAATTCACTGATTTATCGACACTTGGTCACCTAACAAATTAAAGGGAAGCCCTTTTGTCGCAGAGCTATGATTCATAATTACCAAGGCTATTGAAAAGTAGACAACAAATAACGCACAAATTCAAAATGACAAAGCTTGCAATGAATATCTCTGACAAAGAAACGATTAACTTATAAACACTATGTTCTGTATGTGCATTGTCAATTGGAACTCGCGAATAGCAAAGTGCCAAAAAACACCAATCGGCTACGTGGTGATCAGGGCAACACAAGCAACACAGTTACCAGGTCTGATTAGTTTTGAGTCAGTCAAATATTTTTAGTGATTCTGCAGTTCCCGTCCTGGTATTTATGAATAAAGTATTACATGTATGCATGGTCTATTTTATCGCCCGCTTGTGGTTGCGCAAATCAGCATTCGCAAGCAGACCGTTGCTGTATACTGATCTATAAAGTAAGCAGTAGGTTTTCTAAATGTTTGATGAAGAAAGATGTGATAAACAAGCAGATTAGGTCCCTCTGTTGTTTGCTCCAGCATTGTTTGCGTGAGTAACCATTGTCTGGTTAAGCTCTTAAAAAGCAATCCCTTGTAAATCTGAAACAATACAACGCAGAAGTTGATCAACCATTCCATTGCATATAGCCGCGAAGCAGCTGATTCAGTTCTTGAACGTTTTCACTGACAGCTCAAGCCTCGCTTGACATTCAGGACCCTTTCCAGTAGTGCCCGATAATACAAGGCGGTTTCATCAGCTAAGTAAACGTCCAACCGACGTATTAAACAACTGTTTCCAAGCACAAGTGTGCCTTCGCCACAATCGTACAAGAATGAGACTATTCGAACAAGTGACAGAAACAGTACGCACAAGCGCGACAAGTGAACTGCTAGCTTAACCGTGAAACCACGACAGAAGCTTGGGAATTTCACACCAGGACTTGCTTACCCATCTATCCTATTGCTGCCTCCGTCATCCATTCGAATTCAACTGGAACCCTGATTTTTCGCTCCTGGGTCCTTGTTAACTTATCTTATATAACAAACGGTTCAATAGTTGCACAATATTAGATCTAAAACCGGGCAAAACCTGATTACGTAGGAACTTCAACCATATCTGAAACTCAATAATCTGAACAAACTAGTTCAGACCTCGAAACCGTCGTCCACTAGTAGACTATCAAAAGACATCAGTTTGCGACATCTAACGCTTTTTCAATGGGAACTTCATCATGTTTCAATAGCGTGCGTATAGTCAGTGCAATGCGACGCAGTTGACATCATAAAGCTCATGATCCACTTTGAAGGCTGCACATTTTTTTATTAAATCGATTGAGAATAATGCACCTCTACGAGCAACCAACTTGGATGATCTTCTCCAGGAGTGTGGCAATCGGTTGCAGCACATCTGATGTCGACCATGCTAACTGCTTGAAGAATAGTGTGAAAAATCGAGCTCTTCTCATCGGTGCACCGAAGAAACAACCGGTTACCCTGTCTGAGATTTCGTGGTGTTAATGTACACCGGTTTGACTGGGTGAGAGAAGCTGTTGAGTGTCGGATGGTCGTACGTCAGCTGCCACTTGTCACCATGCATAGGACTTGGCGATCTTGAATATCTCTAACGTGTAAGTAGGAACACATTGTAATGTGCTAATTCTCGAGCCGCTACACATTATGGGAATGGCGAAAGTGAAATGTGGGGGCAGTTTCAGATGGGCGGTGACTGATCTAGGTAGTTTCAATGAAGAGTGATGAAACTGTATCCTACATATCCAGATGCAGAGATAACGATTATAAAACAATACTATCTTCCTTGTGTGTAAAGGAAAGACGCGGTATCACGACCCGTTTGCCCTGACAACGTTTCGGCACGAATTATTAACTTGGTTTGTTGTGTACGCTTTCAGTGTGTGTATCACACCAAACTTATTTCTAAAATGCACCGTATCACATAATTTGTCTAGCTTTCGTTTTGAAGCAACTTGTCGAGAACTGATATATTTTAATGCAAAGCATTATTATATCATGTTTGTTTGCTTGGAGAACCTGCATAAGTTAACAAAACTTGCTGCAAGAGCGTCTTATTTCACTCATTTAATTCTCAACTGGATATATACTTGTGAATATAACCATTACAGCAGTTGTAGATACATTGTTTGAGTCACTAGTTCGCTTAGCCAACTGCCACTATTATCGATTTTACCAATTCAAATATCTTGCAATCAATTTCATTTGTATAAGCATACGCACACAACTCAGTTCGCTGTTCACCTGTCACTGAACTGCCGTCGGTGTAAGTTTCAAAATGGAAACGGAATTTTGGGACAATAAAATAGACGAACCCTCTCTGATTGACCAATCTGAGCCATCAATGACTTCGAAAAGCAGCACGTACTCGAGGAGTTCCATTTATCATTGTGCACAAACTTATCTTCTGCCAGCTGGTGAGCAGCATCCAACACCGAGTTCAACTCAGCGGTTAGGTAGTGTGCAACAACGGCCGGTTGTAGTCAATGTTGAATGCAACGCAGCACACAAACGTGCGGTGAAGCAAAACTACAACAGATGTTATCGTGCAAGTTACACAAAATTCTTAAACTTGGAAGCATGAAAAGAACAGTTGTGAATCAACGGAAGTGAGGTCAAGTTGCTCAATACTCAATTATAAGATCATTTTCCTCTTATTTGTTTTCAATTAACCGGAACGAACAGAGAAATTCAATGCAAATTGGAAGGGACCATCAGGAATCTATTGACAGTTTTTGTTTACTCATTTATATGAGCTCTTGTAACCATTAATTTATTTTATACTAATCAGTATATTCTGTTGAATCACAGGCATCATTACTTCCACAGTTGGGTCCCTTTATATCTGATGGGATAAATGCGCCTTGTGTCTATACGAAACGGCTGGCAACTGAAAACGGCAGTTATCCCGAGAATTAATTTTCTTATTACTCAGATTATGCTGTTGGATTAATTTGGGAAATTGATGATGTTTATTGTTTGGAAGATTTGTCAATTGTATACGGATATTCATACAAATGGGCATCTAAAGCTGTAATCATTACAGTTCTGCTTGCAATTGTATGCTGGTTTATTGCTTGCATGGACTTTGCTGTTAACTGTATCAGTTGAAGCATAGGATTTTCGTAATGCGGTTACATCCATCCTTCTAATCTCCTAGCCTTAAGAGGAGCCAGCATGATTAGATGCAACCCTACTATTTACAAACAATATTATGACTAATTTATTGAATCATCTAATCATACCGTGACAGCAACACCTCAATTCATAGGTAGGTTAGCTGCTTAGATTTTGATCATATTCCGAGACGAATACACTAGGCACGGTGGATACTCTTCAATCATGCGATAGCTGATTGGTAACCGTTCGCTTTAATTTTCAGCACCTAGCTGTTTTGAATCAAACAGGTTTACACAAAATAGATGCTGAGAACGGTTCGCAACGCTTAGCAGGTCATTCAAGACACTGAGTAAACAAAGCTCAAAAAACGGACTGAATTTCGAAGGTTTGAGATAATAACCTACAGACGCGTGATCAGTAAAATGTGAAATAGAACTAACCAGAGATGCACAATTAACTAACTCAGAGTAGAGTTACCGAATCACAAAATACAACACATACCAGTAACCTTCATCATCATTATCGAAGCAGTCATTAGCCTTACCAAAAGGCACTGTGGCTTGGGCCGACTCCCACCTCAACAGTGAAGTGGAATATTCTAGAAGAAAACGTTAATAAGAAGGTTGAAAATTATTAAAGGACGACTAAGCGGAAGCACTAGAAATGGTATGGATACAGATACGTCATTGACTGCGACACACCACCATCTCGGATAGTGTCTCCAACCACCGGTTTGAATGATCATGAGGACCCCAACCAGGCAGGCGACACCTACCTACTTTGCACAATGGAGTAGTCAGGGTCTTCGTATTTAATGATCACGTACTTGCTTGGCCACCATGCGGTTTTACCCAACTGTTGGTGACCTCAGTATATAATGCCCGGTACGGCAAACGATCAGATGACATACGGAATACGTGACCCAGCCATCACAAGATATGAACCGTGAGTAATTGACCAATTGATCACGCTCCCCAAGCGTTCCAGAAAATGTGCCAGCGGACTGTCACAGTGCATATACGACTAGTACACTTAACACGAACCAAATAGAGGAGACAACGATAGTCAAACACTGCAACCCTGTTGATATGTTCCCTATGAAAAGGCCACGTTTACCAACCATAAAGCAAAACAGAACGTACACAAGCATTACATACTCTTCTTTTCAGCGACAACCTAACGTTTTTCCGACGCCAGAGATGACGCAGTTTAGAAAAGGCAACTCGTGCCTTTCGCTAGTTTCGCTGATAACTCATCAGCAATATTACAGGCTGACGAGATAATACTACCCAAACGTGAAACTCTTCAGAATCTGAAACAAATTATCTGCAATGAAGAGAGTAGGAGTTGAATTGCCCCAGTCTTGAAGCGACAGTTTGCACTTTGAAGGTGCAAATCGCATTCCATACAAACCAGTCCGGTCACCCACATTGTTCAGCATGGTCTGCATGTTTTCGGCAGAGGAGCTAAGTAAGGCAATGTCGAACGCATACTCCAGATCGGTCCATCTAGCGCCAGGAAAAAAACTCAAGACCAGGCCCGCTGAATTCGAGAAGCGCACCCTCCAGAACGTAGTCCATGACACAATTGGACAGGAAGGGGGAGTCGGACACACTTGACGAACACCACTGGAAGTGATGAACGCCCGAGGCAGTTGTCCATAAACTCTCATCCTGCCTGCAGAGTAAACATACAGTGGCCTCAACAGATCCACGTATTTCTCTGGTACTCCCTTGCGGCGAAGACAGCTCCAGGGAGCGTTACCAGCAACTGAATCGAAAGCAGCCTTCAGGTCCAAAAAGACCGTGACTATCGATTGTATTTAAGAGTACCGATGTTTCAAGATCCGTAGCAAAGTAAAAATATGATCAACGCACCTCCGACTGGATCGGAATCCTGCCTGGGGCTCGATTCAAAGCTGGCCACACACGTTAGGTCGGTCATCCCAGACATGTCCATATAAATGTATTGAATGCTGATTTACCACTGACTGTGACAGGTTTTGTCACGAATAGCGTTTCTAACCGGCTGTTTGAGGGATCACTAAGTCGTCGTCAATTTGGATGACAACAGAACAGTCTGTTCACAAGAGCAGTGGAGAACTTCATGCTTATAACCATGTCGTTATAACGACATGGTTATAAGCATATATGGGTCACAGCGTTAGAACAGTCTACACCTGAGAATGTTGAAGTGGAAATTCCTCAGCAGTAAAGCGGCACCTCACAATTTGCAGATTATTTGTTTATCTGTACAGAACATCTGAGTCACTCATCTTGAGCAACCTAGTCTATCCGCATTAGGCACGCATTTGGCCAAAGTCGGTGAGGATAATGCGTTACCGATAACGTAGAGTGCTTATATTCCCTCACTGTCCTCTATATTCTGAATTCTGTTTAGGCCATTAACGAATTATTTGTCCTTCTGACGTGGCACTTTAAAGTGACTGTCATATGAGCGATTGGCTGAGGAGAAACAGTCAACTGTGTAGATGGCGGGGAATCTGATAGTAGGGCTTCATTCACGGTGTAGGCGAAAACCGCAAATGCCTTACTTGATGTTTTGTTCGCGCGGCGTTTCCAATCTTTGAGCAACCGGATCAAACTAATCCGGAAAGCGATAAAGTAAACGGTTAAGCTTATTTCCCAAACAGTTTGCACAAGTTGGTTTTTGCTGTCTTTCATAGGTGTAATATTATGTGGGGATCCTGACTGTTTTTTGCCGACATCTATTTCCATCACAGCTGCTTTGATCTGACGGAGAAACTTCTCATGTGAAATTTATGTTGCAGGTTGGTACGCGACGGTCTTCTTGTGTTGCCAATCAAATTTTAGACGTATATTTTGAGAGTGGTTTGCTGTGATACACGTCAAATGATCATTTGTGAGTTCACCCCTCGATAAAACAGTGGAGGAAGTTACGCGCGACTGTATTTTTAATATATTGTTCAGATTAACAGTCATGAACGTTAGTCTTTCCAGCTTCAATCGTCGCATACAAGCCAAAAGGAAGCCGTCAGAAAAAATGCACCTGACGTCATAAGCTTGCGTCTCGCACTACCAGTTGTGTAGGGATATTTGGGCAGTGAGGCATGAATAAAGGAATATACGTCATAAGAATATGTAAAGCCCAGTCACAAGGTCATTATATGTTGGTTTGGCGATAACCAGACGTCACTACGACGCCACATATGATGCCGGTTGACACGGGTTGCACTTATTTTTGATATTTTCGCTATCTCACAAACACTATTTAAATCTGATCACAACGAAAAATGTAGGACGACCAACAGTCTCAACCGCGCACAGTGTAGCGAAGAACGGCAACCAAACACTTCAGTCATTTTGGTCTACCTGTATCAGGCCCATATGTAATGATTTGACTGCACCACCGAATGTCGCGTTACTAACTGCACAGGGGTGCTTAGATAGTGTGGTACGAACCCTGTTGGGCACAACTGAAGTATACTTATAGCTGTAGCACTTCTATCACCTACGTAGGGAAGGGGGGAAGGGAAAGATCCTTGCAAACAAAGATTATTCCAAACATCATGCCGCCGGCACAATATAATATGATGTCGGAAAACACCTGCTAATTCTCGAAAGCTTCGTGGGATTTATAACACACCTATCGCGCACAATAATATTCAGAATGTGTCGTCAACATCTTATTCACTGCGTCTCGGGCTGAGCAAATCCATTACTCACGAATGTGTCAGACGTTTAAGTCATTGGTTGTGAGCTGGGTCCTACAAGAAAATGCTGTTCGATTTTGTTTCCCAGGTCAAACTATTGAGTCAGATGCTCGGTCTACATTCCCATATGTCAGTTTGGGGCACGCACGTGGACGCGTGACGTTGTCGGTCTGGTAATAGAATGTATCTACACAATCGGATGGATGCCTCATCGGAATGCCGGAACGCCGTCTCAAATGGATTGCATGGAACTGAACCGTCATTATATCAGTGTCGTGGCCTTGGTTGTGAGAATGCACGTAAACCAGAATAGACTTCTGGAATCAGGTGCTGCATACACCTTCTGCTGGATAAGTTACCCGATATACGGTGCTCTAAGACATCGTGTCTGTTTCACGGTAGTTGGACACATCAATTAGTTGGTAACAGACGATCCGGACGACATCAACCCTGGAATAATGTGCACACGCATGCGACTTGGTTGTGTTCAGTCTGCCGGATTAGTGCTTCTATTCCTACTGTTTGTCACACTGACAACACAGTGAACCAGTTAAGTGATCAGATGTCTACCATAATCCGCTGGTGATCGGTTACTGATCGAGTGCTTGCTTCCGATGACATCAATGCGCGCAATTGACGGCAGTCAGCGGCTTAATTGGGAGTTCTTGGATTCGACCTGATTCGTACAGTCAATGAGAACAATGATCGCTTACTTCCTCTGTGTGCTACTCATGAATTGGATATCACAACCACGTGATTCCAGCTAGATGCGAGCGATATTCCTATCTCGATTCATCCACGCTTTGGTCAATACTATTTTTTGGGTTGTCAGATCGTGTCACGGCGTCACAATCGCGAACTGAATAGTATGTGATTACTGCGCGCGGCTGAATGTAGCATGGTTTACAGGCTGGTTAGGATTAAGTTGTTCATTCGTGTTCGTAATCGTGTTCATTTTAGGTCCTCTGAACAATGACGAAAACGGGTAGGTGATGGACTGTACACAAGGTGTGATAATTATTTCAACAAGCAGTTATCTTTCGATTCATTGACACTTCATGGCCTTTAAATTCAATGGTGTGTAGCACCACTTCATGAAACGTTTCATGCCTGCTGCCATTAAATTAATCTGTATCTAGCGCCAGAATTTTCAAAGTGACCAAAATGCGCTATTGTTGGGCTTGATACGAAAACAAAATGGTGCGCTTCCTGCTTCCAAAATGAACCTAGGTAAAAGAAAGTAGTAAACTTGTTTGTTTGTTAGCCGTCAACTCAGCGTATGGCTTAACGAGATCAAAGGGAACTGGTTAATATGCATAGTTAGCCGATGCAAATATAATCAAGTCGCGGACAATACAAGGCATGATATCAAACCGACCGGCTATCGTTGATTGGGAGACCGGGGAAAACATACCACTACATGATTTTAATGCTTCACTTACTGTCGCCTTAGAGTTAAAGAGCGCCTATTGCCATGGGACATGAGCCAAAACTAAAAAACTGGAGTTGAACATGGGTTGCTGTGGCAACTTCTGAAGCTTGACGGTATTGTGAACGTGACTGGAACTTGATAGTTCCAGTTGGTCCACTCCACTTAGAAGATGGAAATTTCAAGGATACCGTAATCGTACTCTCAATTACATGTAATGTTCTGGCAAGAATTATGCTGAACTCAATCAGTGAGGTAGATCTGAAGACCAGTATTACGGAGCAGCATGGTGGATTTCGGACGACTACCAGTCACATCGGCATAATGCTCGCTGCACAACAAACCCAAAAATGCTCTAGATGAAGCCGGCCGCTGTGTGCTCCCGTTGTGGATTTCTCCAGAACGTTCGGTTCGATACGCTATGGGGCATTCTGGTAGAAGCTTGGTGTGTTTGGATAAAATAAGTTCGCTATGAAAGCGAAGGCTTATCCGTGTGGGCCGATCTCTGAATAGTTTGTCACTATCACCATCTTGAATCAAGGCTAGTTCTTAACCCAAACCTTGTTTTTTTTTATAACTGAACACAGTGCTACCAGTTTCTTCTCAGAACCTTGAGGACGTTACTGAAGGCAAATACCACACGGATGGCCTGTAAGTGCTTAGTCCGAATTTCGGCATCTGAAGTCGGTAATGTAATTCAGTAATGCGCATTGTATTTATAAAAAGTGAAAAGGAAATCCAGAAATTGGAGGCATCCTGAGTTGGACGTCAACATAGTTAAGACATTTTCGTTCAGCTCTCCTCAGGAGGAAGTTCTCTGCCTGGACACAAAATCTGCGTCACTAAAGACGTTGTAGTTAGCTCCACAGACATCTGCTGCTTGTACGGCAATCTGCTGACAGATCTGTATATGTGCCGAGTGTTTTTAGTTGGTACTAAGAAAACTAGCGTTGCTTTCGCACATCTTGACAGACATATATAAGGAAACCGTATTTAAGCAAAAATAAATCCCTACTGCTTGCCTCCTGTTCAGTGGTGCTGTCTACGCTGTCACACTGCTGGGAAACATGGAAATTTCATCGGTAGAATATGCGTTATCTGAGCTACTTCCACCTGGAAAGTGAACGACAAATCTTAATTATTCGATGATCGTACTTCGTTATGAGCATTGAGGTAACTGAACGCAGACGAGAATGAAGCTCTGTTGACGGACAGTCAGCTTTGATAGCTAAGACAGGTGTGTAGGATACGTGATGAACTGACATCGGAGCAGTTGTTCAGTGATCATGTTAGGGACGACCTGACGGCAGGACTCGACTGTAACATGATTTTAACTAGGTCTTTTGCTGTGTGATATCGATTTTTGATCTTGTAAAAGCTTAACTTTTGACCTGACCGTCTGCAGAAACGAACTGAATGATCGCCGAAGGTTGTTGAGTAACATTTGCGGGCCGTTAACTGAAACGTCTCGTAAGTAGATGAACAACAGTTGTCTTACTTTGTGGTGACATGACTATATGAATTTGCGGTGAACGTGACCGTGAATCCTGTGGCTGTTTCCGATTTTCAGGTCAATTGTGTGAAAAGTACGCCGCCAATGAATAAACGACGAGTACGTTAATCGCAAGTGAGTTATATCCGTTACATCTATTTATCGTTCATGCTAACCACTGACCACCGTCGTTTGTTATCTAATCTTCCCTTCCTTTTCAGAAATTTTGATCGTGGCGATATCCCGCCCTCCTTTTTCTTCAGATGTTTGGTGCGTCGCATGATGAGTATCGTGTTTCTTACAGTCCAACTTTTGACTTTTCTCCAACTGTCCTACCTTATCTAGAGTATGGTAGTATATCAATCTATTTTGAACTTTTTCTTCCTCATATTTCCATATTTGTAATCCTATCTACGAACCTATAATTGCTACTTCACGAAAACGTTTAACTCATCTTCTAACCTACATTCTGGCTAACCATCACTTATTTGTAGGACCACAAAGCTCTCGCTCAAACCGCCGTTGCTTATATTCCTTCTCGATTACACAGGGTAAGTGGGTGGTAGGTGTAATCGCAAATAGGGTGTCAAAGGTCTTTCGGGAGGAATGTTCTGTGGAGACATCCTTTGACTTCAGTCACTGTGACAGAGCGATCCGAATCGGACATCTCCAACCGACTTGACTTGGGCGTGTATACTGAAATGAGATAAAAAGTGAATGCGTGGTGAAAATCTAATCAATTGGCCGCTTATCCAAACCCCAACAGAATAGATCTAACAAGGGACCACTCGAATTGTCTCCATTAGATATCGCATCGAGATTGGACGAAAAGCCACAACGTTAAACCTTCTAATTTCTTCGTTCTGTATTGCGCCAATCCGCTTATAACTTGAGTTTGTGGGTGTCAATGTGATCAGCCAATGCCAGAATGATTTCTCCAATACGGTTGTATATCTATAAATGTGGTTTCTTGTGCCACGAATAAAAGTTACTTTGTGCAACCAATGCGAGGTCTTTTCCTCATTACTTGTGTAGGAGGTTTTAATTCGAGTACGATTTCTGAAGCTATTCCAAATCCCTAATTCCAAGTATTACAATGAAGTTGTCAACATTTTGCATAGCACGTGCGGTTGAGGCTTTGATTAGCATAACATATGGTTCAGTTATTAAATCTCATTGGACGTAAATTAACCATTTCGATGGGAGGATACTTATGTTCCCTTTTTACTGCCGAATAACTGACCTGAAATTCTACTACAAAAAACAGAGTAATTTTGGATAATCGACTGGTTTGTTGACGGGACGATAAATCAGAGAGATAATCTTTGGTTTGACCGATAATATGTGTAACTGCAATCTATGAAATTCACTTTAATATCATTAGTAGTCACACTCACTGTTTGATTTATATAGCGTTTTTCATTAGCAGACATACTATGCCGTCTGCTCTTCAGTAGTTGAGGCAAACGACGGTGACTAATTAAATCGTTATACTTACCCAACTGAACTTTGCTGATTGATCAGTGAGAGGCACGACGGTCTATAAATGAATTACACACTTTCAATGTTTTGCGGTCAATCACACCACGGTTTACACCTGATTACGAATCTAACCGTTGATCGGTCTACTTAACTTGATCTCGACGCAATATTCCCGGAACGTGCGAAGTACGGTGTCTTGGGCTACTCGTAACACAATCAACGCAGTTTGTACATTCACAGTGTTGCGTGCCCGATTTATCCAAATTCACACTGACCCTCTGGGCTCATCGCCATACAAGTAAGAATGTACAGACGTTTTAGTCTTTGTGATTCGACTTAGTCGATGACGCGACTAATGAATAAATAAGAGACAAAATCTTCGGCGAGATTTGGTAAAGTCGTAAAACTGCTAAGTAGATTCAGCATTCCTGCCACGAATTTGGCTATCTACGTCAATCAGTTCAACCGTAATCTCAGCAGGATAACGAATAGCTCATTCTAATCCTTTACTGGGTTTTCTTCCTCCGTTAATTCTCCCACCCCAATTGAGGGTACAGTCATTTTCGACGGATATTTCCGGTTGAAATACAGCAAAACAATCGGGCATGATGGTCTACTACCAAATGTTCTTAAGGAGTAAGCGGAATTTGTATGCCTGCCTTAGTGTTTCAGACAATACGAAATCGTCGACTGTTGAAGGTTGACATAGTTAAAACCAAATCCAAGAGGGTAACGGCCAAATTTCGTCCAGTCTCATGAATGCCTGTATTACCCAAGAATTTTTAAATCTCATTTTCACTTAACTCGAAACTCAGGTGAACGACACGGATCTTAGTGGGTTTGCCCATCATCGCTCATGTTCAACCTTGGATAGTCCCATCTGTCTAATCCGTCCCGTTCTGCCACCGCCTGATGGAAATTCAAGAGTTGTCCGTGTGTTTTGCAGATTACAACGGCGCATTTGGACAAAGTGATAGTATTGTATGACAGGCAGTTTCGTTGTGAGAAGTATACTACTCACAAGTAGTATATTACCCACAGGCGACATTCAGGAACAAAAGGGCAAGCTGCGAACGCCAGGAAGACGGAGGATAA
>JTDE01000192.1:290211-324319 GCA_014338405.1 Paragonimus skrjabini miyazakii | reverse complement strand
CGGTTGCCTCATTAACAGAATGTCCGTGATTGTTTATTAGTTCTATGTCAGTGGTCTTCTTGAACAAGTTCATCGTTAACTTAACGCTGCCCCGAATCCTATGGGCACTTATATGTTGCTCTCGAGGGAATTTGCTCAGATGCAGAGAAAGACAACGTTAATTCTCCTACTGAGCGTGCTTTCATCAAAATGTAAGGTCACTTCATTCGCTTGTCTGAAGCAGTTGAATGAGCCAGTATCTCAGATTAGGTACAACCTCTCATCTGATTCACGAGTAACGTGTGATCTCCTGACACACGACATCCCAGCTGACGGTCACTTCTCCTTTCGGACATGATAGTTTGTATACACGCTTCGTCAAACCCTCTGTTCAATGTCGTACAGCAGTTTGTTTGGTGTGATACAGTGCAGCCCCAAATATTTCAGTATACAGGAAACTGATTACACAAGCACAGATTCTTTTGAAACTAACGTAGCATGAAACGCCTGAACAACTCTACAAGCACGCGACTGAAGTCGCTAGCGCATAAACTACTCCAGAACAGCAAAGATAGCTCATCAAACTTTCATTTGGCCGCTAACAGCAAAATAAGTACAGTGTTTTGTGTGGTCAAAGTGCTCGTGGCGGCTAATGTAATGGTCCATTATAATGTGTCAACAGAATATTTGTGAGATTATGTCCAATTCTACAGGTATCCATTCACCTTGTATTTGGTCCATTTTAATTGTATAACCAACGCGAACATCCCCTTAGCCAAGTCCAAAGTCACAAAAACCGACGATATGTGGTAACACGTGATCTGATAATCCTGATCAAACATTTCCATCATTTACCCGGCTGGCAAGGGATGCAAATTTGTCATCACCGTGCTTCTTAGTGCTGCGGTTGGCGGCAGCCGGTTTTGGCTAATTCTAGTGACCAGAGTGCCACACACAGTCACAAACAAACCACACATTGGCAGGGAAAATAATCACAAGATGCGAGGATGTAGGCTCCAAGACCCTTACAATTGCATGCCGCATCCACATGATTTTCATTGTTCGACGTTCGCGATGCAGACACAAAGTTGATCTGTATCACTGCTACCATTGTTGTTATGCTTTTTCAATCTGAATGACTTATTCTTGATGCTTATTTTCGATCGTTGCTATGACGAATTATTGGTAAAAAGCTCTGCCGCATAATCTACAGATTCAACCAATGACGTTCTGATCCAAAATGAAAAAAGCCTATCATTCTGTCTGATCAGCTTTCGGGTTATAATCACGCTAACAGCCAACAGATTTTAGCATCGGTGTATCCACGTGATCGTTGAGTCGCTTACTCTCTGAAGCCCAATCTACTTGATAATGCACCAAGTTTCATATACAAAAATCACAACCCACCAATACCCCGTTCAAATCCCGATCGATTGCAGTGCTTTGTTGATTGATGTTCAACAGGCTGAACTCGTTGGAAATGTTCTGATTCTACCGAATTGCTGTCAGTTCAAATGATCATGTACCCAGCAAATGTGAGGTTATCGATCGGTGTCGAGCAAGAAACACTACTAGCAACGAGAACTACTTCTGCTCCCTCCGACTTGATGGACACTGAGAGAGAGTATGTGTTACAGTGTTACGGGACGACTGAATTATACAAAGGACAGCGATCACAGGCAGTCCCGACGCAATCCAAGACCAGAGAAAAGACGTAACGAACAATCGCAACCAATGTATTGGTGATACAGAGACGAGGCGGCGATCCGCACAACGCCAATGGCAACACGAAAATCAAAGCCCCAACAACAAAGGGTTTTCAAATCGTTCAAACAATTGAGTCCAGGGGGAATCAAATGTCACAGTTTTAGGGACGTTCATATCGTGTGGGACACGATGAATAATACGTAGGCGGACGACCTGAAATAGATAACAAGGGAGAGAACATCAGCGGAAAGTGTAAATCACATGCGCAACAGTTTCTGTATTGTTACAACAGTACAAAGCGCTTCGTAGATGACAGTCATGACTTCAAAATTCTACCTCAGTCCAGTTAACCATTGCCAACTATGCATGATGTCTAATTGTTTTCCACTGGTTCACCGCTTAGTAATCATTCTTCTACGTTTAGCAATTCTGTAGCAGCTAGACGAACTTGACGGAAATGAAGAACACTGTTTGAACTTACTTCAGTGGATAAAGTTATTGTTGAAAGTTTGCCATTGATGCCAAATTCAGTTCAGGTAATCAGTTTTGGCATGGTCGATTGAAAACCAATGCAAACCAGCAGTTGTTTCTTAGGCTGACAGTCTCGAACGACTTTCATTTCAACCAGACCATCATTGCTTGATCTAAATAACCATGACTAAGAATCTCCTGCTTAGATAGCATTTAACTGCACAATAGTCTTTTGGGTGGAACAAGAATATTACAGAATCTGAACCTAAAAATGAGTGCATGAATCGTTATCTTAGATAAAGCTGTTCACGGAAATGAAAGGAATACGCTATCAATGGGTATATAAGTGAAAATGACAAAACAGCTTCTACCAGAAAGTTATTAACAGAAAAACGGATGTACGCGAACCATGTAGGACTGATTAATTCAGATACTTTTGAAAGAATTCCACCAGTGGCTACTGTAATTCCTTAGTTCTTAAGATACCCACGACGCATAAAGACGGAGTACCATTACGACCGGTGTCAGATATGCGTAATTCTCCGTGTAATAAAACGTACAAGTGGCTGTTCTGTTTGTTGGAACGGTTTAGAAGCGTAGCTATCTAGAGACTGAGAACTTCTCTTGAGTTTATCGAAACCCAGAGGGAACCCAGGAGGGAAGATTCTTCTTTCTCCCCTGGTGTGACTTTTATCTATAATTATCTAATAAAATGGAACAGTTGGGTTTTTGGCAGACATTATGGGCAATGAAATCAGTGTGGTGAGTACTGGTAGCTGAGCTAATTTTGATAAGCTATGTTGTCACATAAACAACATGCAGTTCGAATTTTTCAAGAAGAGCGGAGTTACCACTGGATCGTGACTAGGCTGTTTATTGACAGATGCATTTATGTTAAACTGAACATCACCCACATTTGGTCGCAGCTGTCGCATTCTCATAGACATTCCAGTAGGCTACTTTCGCAAAGAAGCACTAGACTTGAGATTCACTCTCACTGGCTCCAAAGGGAGTGGTGTTCAACTTCAAATTAACCAAAACCTCTACTACTCATCAGTATGATATA
Source organism: Paragonimus skrjabini miyazakii (assembly GCA_014338405.1). Classification (NCBI taxonomy): domain Eukaryota; kingdom Metazoa; phylum Platyhelminthes; class Trematoda; order Plagiorchiida; family Troglotrematidae; genus Paragonimus; species Paragonimus skrjabini miyazakii. The sequence continues at coordinate 321,096 of JTDE01000192.1, read as the reverse complement.
CTTATGGTACAGCAAGTATGCATTTCGTTAATCGGCCACATAGAGTCATTCATTTCATATAAACGTTATGTCGATGGTATTATCTATGAGCAGTAAGAATCGTAAAGCCTCAGCGGAATTTGAATGCATTTCAACTCTGCATACAACAATATTCAATTTGCCTCAGAGCCTGCATCACCAGCAGGTATATCATTTTGACGTGTTCATTTTCGTTGCAAAGATGGCACGACACAAACTGAAGAATATCGGGTAATAACGTGTACCATTTAGATCATAAAGGAGCACAGTGAGATTTTTGACAGACGAAGCTGTGAAAATATGCTAGTGCAATACTGTGGAAAATGAAAAATTGTTTCACCTTGGCGTGTTAATTGAACGGGGCTATTCATATCAATTAATTCGTAAGCACATGCTAGTCGTATAATGCAACCCGTAGACGACAAGGTTGCCCATAATTATTTGCTGATCAAAGGAAATACAACTGCAGAGAACAACAGGAAGAATTTCATTAGATATTGATGAAGCCTACTTCGACATCCTCAGTCACTTGTTAGGTTTACTCCTACTTCAATTTTGTTTCTCCATCTGAAAGACACACTGACTATACATGCTGTCTCTTTCTGTTTGTACGGTTTCTTTTTTCCTGCAGAACATGCTGTACATGGCAATTATCTGAGCGCATTCAGGAACATCATCCGGTGTGGTTAGTTCGATGATCACTAAACACCTGTTCTTCAGCGGTCGCTGCGTACTTGGCCATGGCATGCAACCGACAATTCCGGACAAGCCATTTATGCTGATCAATTGAGTCTATGGAGGGCAGCCGATACCGGTTGAGGGTGGCTTCTTAGTAGTTGCAAATACCATCACAATACGTTAACAATATCCCCATTTTCAGTTAATAAATGCTTAAAAATAATCGCTCAAACATTTTCATAAAAAACCGAGACTGTATTTGTTTTCTGTAGACTTTCTATTTGTGGACTTCCTCTATCCTGCTTCTTGGGCTCACTTGAGACCACTGAGTGCACTCAATAACAAGAATACTTGAACGAAATTTGCGGTAATACAGTCTGTTCAAAGATCAAAAGGGATTTTATAACTTTTGATAATGTAAGTAGTGTGGGTTGATTTACCTTAGTTCGTGGAAGTGGGGGCACCTGACCGACTGATATTGTAATCTAAACTCCCTTGACTCTGATGTGCAATGCAGCTTGAGAGTAGGGAGGTTTTGGTCTACGACGTAGTAACGGGTGGCTGACTTCATTGGTAAGTACCCAGTTGCTCCTGGAATCAAGGATGGAAAACACCCTAATCGTTCGTGAATTCAGTTTTAACATGGCCAGCTGTGAATAGGTTTGTATATCATCTTCAAATTCTACCTAAGAGTACCTTTAAAAAGGAATTGATAGGTGATTCCCAAAGATGGATGACGGCCACTAATACAGCCGGTCATATGACCAAAACAGGCGTACGCTTCTTCGTAAACAGATTCCCGACTCAATTTACAGTGCTGCAATCCTCACCTTCAATGGTTCGAGAATTGAGACTGTTAGGCCCCAGGAAATCAGATTGATATACCAAATTAAGTAATTACTAATTTCCCCTTACCATGCGTCTGAAAAAAAAACCGGATGACATGGTAGCTGAATCAGGAGGTGCAGACGATGGCTGGGCGATAGACAAAAGAGTGGGAACATGGACGATCACAAGTATTAACTGTATACTGCGCGACGAATCATCCAATAACATGAATCTGCAATTCCAGTTTGCGCTTGGTATGGAAACCACGGTTTTGTTTGATATTTGTGAACCTGGAGACTATGAATGACATCTATCGTTGGCTAGACAACAACTCTAACTCTGGGTCTGTGGACGGACGGCACAGATAGAACAGTGAGATAGACATAAATGTGACAGGTGACACTGAATACCAAAATGGCTGTCGTTCAGTTTGAAGGGCAGGTAAACCTGCAAGCTTATGGATGAAAATTGAAAATAGGGTAATGTAGAAGCAAGCCTAGTGGAATATTTGACATTAAAATAACGAACGAACGTTCTCGGATTAGTCAATATTTCAAGCAACCCATAAGATACATCATAATCCCACGGTCAATAACTCACGGACAACTGGAGATGGCGAACGAATCTGTATTCGGCAATAACGATAGAGGACAACGTCGCGAGATGTTAGCATTTAATTTGCTGTCTTCAGTCAGAAACGTAAAACATTGGGATATATATGACATGCGGATAGCAACGATTGGTTCTACATTAAACAATGACTGTTATCGATTCCAAGGCAGACAGACTGCGTGAGTCAAAGGTTTATGCATACGCAGGACCGGACGGCGAGTAATGATTAACAATGCATCGGAGAAGGCAAGAAATTTCGGATTCTGACTACCCAACAACACGGAACCAGTTGGCAGGGTCAACAACGGGACCTGGTTCCATGGTGTGCTTTGCAATGGATGAAGTCGGATTTCATCCCAGTCGCCTTGTTGTCATTGTCTGTTGCATCATGGGCCTCATCAACCACTTGGCATATATTCAGCCATTCTTTGTCACAGGTACCGATCTGTTTTGCCAACATAGACGTCACCGGAACTACAAATGAACTGATAGATCACATGTGAGATAGAATGTTTCAGTAGGTCACCCTTATGAATGAGCTGAGCGACACTTCTAGTTGTGAGTAACAACCGCAATTCAGCCACAGGGTATACATGAGTTGGAGCAGACTGTAATTTTCTGGCTGTGAACATTGTTGAACTTCTGTGGATTCAGTTCGAAAGCAGCACCTTCTTAACTTCCTGCTCTCATCCTTACATATAATAATCTGTGCAGATCTCCCGGGCTGTATGAAGCAGGGTTTGCACCAGGTCTCGTTTGTGAGTAATTGATGCAAAAGAAGAAAACTGCAAATACTGACCGCTCCAAGTGGCCTTACGGTGCACTGAGCGTTGTAGTGAGCCATCCTGTCGTCTTGTAAGTTAAATGTCCAGAAAAATAGTGTTGTTTGCTATCTATCCATAAGAAACAGAATGACTGGGATGGACGCAAGTAAAGTGTTGGGCTCAACGAACTACTCATTGCTACCTCATCTACTTGCTTATAAGATGATCCCGCAAAGTCAAAACGGATATTCTCTGTACATAAAAGTACATAAAAGTTCCTTGAGATAATCAACTGGGAGACAAGTAGGTAAATTATGATGAGAAATAAAATCGCGCAAATGTCAACTCTTTCACGAAGGGAAACGTTTTAAATGAGGTATCAACATCGATAAAATACATCTTGTTTGAACTCAGCGATACACCCCATAAAGTTTGTACTAGTTCGAAGGAATCTTTTACATAGTGGGGGTAAGCATCTGACGGATGGGATGAAGAATATCAACAAGCTATCTGGTATGCACAGAATTGGCTTTAACGGGACACCACATTCGCGTTTTCGGAGCACCTCTTAACTGGGGTGTACGGGTTTCGGTTGGCTACATTTGTCTATATTGCAGTTCCGATGCGTACCCATGAAATAGCAAGATTTGGAGCATTCTGGAGATCGGTTTATCTATCAAAATGTTGCTGTCAGTCGCACTGTCCATGTGAAATTTTCGTGTGTCCACTGGGATACCTGTACTTTTGGACTCATAATGAGCCTTGTTCATGATAACTCTTCCGGAACCTTTGTCTGGGTGAAGGTAAACCACATGTTTGATTTATTGCAGTAGGTTCAGAGCTTGATAATGTCCAGATATCAGATAGTATTGCTGACAGGTAGATGAAGTGAGAAAATGGTGCGAAATATCGACTAACCTCGTATTACGTTGGACTGAAGTCTTTTATTTGTTCAAACCAGTTCTCAAAGTGCACATTTGTTTGTAATCAGTCGAAACTTTTCGGAGGAATGTTACATTTTAGTCCGAGGGTTAGAACTTCCAATTGTGCTCGTGTAAACTGAGCTGACGATAGATAATGCACGTGTTTCAAGCCATGTGTAGAGAGCAAACACTCTTTATCCGAACGCGAAAACGTTCCTTGAAGACTGTGCAGCACCTTGGTTCTAGTATTCTTCAGTATGATTCTGACAAAATTCTCAAATTTACGTGTTGATTATTAATCCAACAAGCAGAATTGGACAATTTTAGGTAGTACCTTCAAACGTTAACCCCATTGCACTTTGGGCTTCAACCCAGTTGATTGGTTAGGAGCGCACAGTTAAAAACGTCTCTGTACTATCCAGGCAACAAAATAACTGTGCATATACAGACGAAGATAATTTTCCAAATGAACTATAACAATCGAAATCGCTTTATTTTTCATTTACTACTTAACACAAAATTAGGAAATATAAAAATTTCCACGGAACTTCTACTGATAATTTTTAAAAATCTACTTCCTGCTTAAATACTGGAAATGTTTCGGCGTTTTCGCGAGTGAATATCTAAATCTAATTAACCTACTTCTATCTATTACAACTATCACAAACAATCATGTCGGAAATGACCATAGGCGGAAACAGCTTCCTGTAGACAGTTTGGCACAGACAGTGGAAACCACGAAATCACATTCTCTGTCTGATACAGTATTATGAACTATGCGGAAAGACTGCTCATTTCGAAGTAGATGTTGAACATTAATAAAATGTTATACGTCGTGTAAGTTTTCAACAGCAGATTTAAAGTACGATCAGTAACTTCTAAATGAAATATATTTTATGAAATTTTTCTGACAGAGTTCAGTAATCTGGTCAAACATAAATATAGTCATCGCTGACTACTATACTATAACAAATAGCCTTGACCGTTGCTTCACAACCCTGTATGTGGAAGTATTTTCAGTTGACTGGTTGAGTAAACACAGTTAGTTAGTCACTTACGGTGGACAGTATAGTTTATCATACCACGGACTGTGCATTTGTAAACCACTACTTGAGATAGTTTGATTGTTTCTGAAGCCATCAGAAATTTACAAAAAAATCATATTTTCGGATACGAATGTCGTTTGTGGATGGAAAGTAAAACCAATTCTAACGCATGGTTTTAATGTTTCACTTGTTCGACATATTCATAAAATATTTGCTAATTTCAGCATGTGTTTTGAGTAATAAACGCAAACCCACTTTCGGCTGCCGAGTAAGTTTGTATTGTGCATGCTTGAGTGTTTACCAATTAATTACGTTCATTTTGGAATTCGTCGTAAGCTGATGCAGATTTCGTCGTTTGCTTCTGATTCTTCATCCAGGATCTCTTAATTAATAAATCGCAGTTACTGCGGTTGAACGTGCGGACATTCTGAGAAGAAACCACTGATATTTTCGGCAGTAAATAAACTTCTGCATCAGTATGAATTTACTGAAAATTCTTGAACATAACATTCTGAGCAATAACTGTCAAGGTTAAAGCTCCAAGAATGGTCGTAAAAAAATTATTGGATGATGAATAAATCATCGGACAAATAATTTTGAGCCAGAACAACTGAATGCTATCAGAAGTAGTTTTCAGGTCTAATTTTTCAGCGAACATGCATGCTTTTCACAGGATGTAGTCTTAAGGTAGCAGAATTACATAAAATAACGTAGAAGAATGAAGGTTATCGATAAAAATGAAATGAGCCACTTTCTCGTGGTTGCGCTCGCAAGCAAGGCGGACTTTAGATAAGTTGTACAGGAGTGTGGTAGGATAGAAACATGAAGTTTGGGTGTATGTAGTTGATTGAAGCAAGCTCGAGGTGTTTCCGAACTGCTTATAAAAACACATATACCGGTGAGTTAATCCGACTGCAACCATTTCGACTTTTCAGTGACTGCTTCATTGCAACGACGCAGTTATCAGGGCGCGACAGACGATACGAAGTGCTATTTTCGTATCTGTCTCTCTGCCACAACACAAAATTGACCCAATATATTTGGAGCTTATCCGTTTTTCTTCTATAATACTATATTGTCGAGTTAGCCCACGAAAATGCCAGCCAACCCAAGAAATAACAGCAAGCGGATAGCTATTCTATCAATCTGGCGAAAACAGTTACCGTTAAGCTGTAATTGGATGTAACTAATACGGGTCAACAGCGATTTCTTTGGTTCACTCACATGTAAACCGATGCTGTTTCGGCAAGATACTACCTCGTCACTTAGATATTTTATCGATCCGAACAAGGGGCAATAATGAACGGGAAACAGTGAGTTATTTTGTTAGACTCGATTAGTTTTGAGACAAAATCAATGGATTTAAATGCATCTTTTCAAATCTTTCTTGTACTTCCTCCCTCTCTAGTTTAAGCGGGGTACCATGTAGGGGTTCGCAGTCAGTGTGACCAACATAGGGCACAAAAGAACGCAATACGTTGGTTGGATAGCTTCAATATGTCAATTCACAACCGAACACTTATCGACTGTGTGCATTATAGAATGTGCATTATAGAATGTGAAAATTATTATCGATCGTATGTAAGTTGTTACCACGAAAGTTGGGTTTATTCACACCATTCCACAACCACGTCAGTCGACGGTCAAGGGACTTGGGCCATAGCCGTCACACTATCTCTCTAAGTTAGCTGGAATAGAAACACGTAGGTACGAGAATATGTACAAAACGACCAAGGACACCACCGTACCCTAAGACCTGTCGTCTGTCCCAGCCGGCCCTTAAGTGAAGCAGCCCTCTGTGCGGCACAGCGGAAGGCTCTCATTCTGAATACGTGTGAACGACGGGATTGATAGGTCCATTTAACAAATCATTTGGAATGACAGAAGATAACAAGTTGTGTACAGATAACCATTCAAAGTTTATCGCACACTCAGTGGAGTCCGTAGGTAAGAGTAGATATCCTCAACGGTTGTAAGAATTTCCGCGGAAACGTGATCTGCTTCATTTTCCTAGTCGGTTTATGGTTAACTGCAGTTGCTAATTTGATATCTACAAAATACCTTTCGTATGACAGGATGATGTTGAAAGTCTACAGTTTACGTCGTAGACGTTGTGACTAATAAGCAATGGTGTAGCAAGCATCGAAATTCTCCATGCATGCAGAAGGTCGCGCGATAATTAGACTGCGTTATTCACTAGACAAAGGACTTGCTGACAGCAACGTCCTGATCACCAGTGAAAGAACTAGACACCCAGAAAGAGGATGGACGGCATGCGGCCACACGTAACGTATTAGCCGACACACAGGAATAATGGAAAACATAAAATTGAGAGTAATGTGTTCCATTATTGTAGAACTCACTTTCCACCGTAAAACACATCAATTTGTATACCAAATTCCTCTACGTTTAAAGAGGGAAAGCTATGAAACAGGATGCGCCGAACCTCAAAATAGTCGGAAATCAATAAATTCATTGTAACGATGATGAACATTCAGTATCAATCGTTTAGATAAGTTTACGAACTATTTCAGGTCAATCATCACTCGGCTGTTGATGTCTGGCTGTCAGTTCAATCAAAATCGCGGAGTTGTTGAAACGGTTGTTTTTAAAACCTGCAGGTCTTACCAAGTGTGATAGTCCACTTAAAGAAGTTTTGTACTATTCGATTGTTCCGGAAGTAGTCATATTACTCCGTATGATGCACTTCTTTCACTTGCAACGTTGAGAAGATGGATGAGTCCAGCAAGAACGTATTAATCATTACAACTTGTACCCGTGTGTGTTCGCGTAAGGCGCTCAAATTTTCATTGGTGTAACGACCGCCAAATGTGAACTACATGAAGACGGCACTTTGCCCCAGCTAAAACCGTACCACTTTTACATACATCAAGAATGACCACGTGTTTCATTTAAGCTACAGCCTACCGGATTGAAGTGACTGGCTTCGAATTAAAACAAAACTCAGCACCTCTCTCGCCTTGCGCGAAGACTTTCTCAATCCAATAGAACGAGTGGAGTTGCGCAGCATCCAGTTTGCTTAGCTGATCAAGAAGTGCTGTGTAATACCCCACTGAATGACTTCGAACAAATCTGGAAACAATGCAGTCCAAGTCTCCACCGGTAAGACCATACATATGTAGAACCCAGCTGGAAGAAAATGTTCAGCATTATAAGTGGACAAGAGTCAAGTGATAACAACAACAGTGCTTGCGAAAGAAAACTAAAAAAAATGATGGAATGTAGGTTTCTTGCATCCCGTCTAACATTTCGTCAGATATTCACGTTTCCTTCCCTGTCCGTTGTGGACAGCATTCGGCTTATATTGTTCGAGAGCTTTCTAATCACTTCATATTACAAAACAACAGTTTCACAGCTGTTGCTATCACGGTCGCAGAAGCGTAGAGGAAAAGCTCATTTCTTATATCCGTTGATTTTTACTACATTTGATTTCAGCAAAATATTTGACCTAAATCTTTACATCGTCGGAGTATAACAGCGCCCAAATCGCGAACCAATAACAATGTTGGAAAATTTGAAACATTGAGTTCCCTTAATCCATTTAGTCAAAACAGAGAGAAAAGATATATCGCGAGATGTTAACATTTCGATTTACTGTCATCAGTCGCCAACGTAAAACTAGCAAATTTTATACAAACTGCGAAATGCATCAACAATTGAACGAACCAACGACATAATTTTGATCTTGCACACTCTCATAGTTCAGTCAATTCCACGGCAAGAAGATTGATTGCGCCAGCGCCTTCTGCGCACACAAAACTGGTCGATATTGTTTGATGAGCATTGCCTCGCTAATCGCTAACAGTTTCGGGTTGCGATTATGTAACAATATCTTAAGCAGCTAGAGGACCGGCTGCTAAGATGTGTTTGGCGGTCGATGAAGCCGGGGTCTTCGGGCTTGTTACATTCAGTAGGTCGTTTATCGAGATTGCAATTGATAACCACTTAGGAATGTGCTCCGCCATACGCTGATACAAACGCCGATCTGTCCTCCCTGTGTAAACGTTAGTGCAACTGCAATTGAACTGGTATATTACGTCGGAGACAGACTGATCGGTTGAGTGTGTATCACTGCTATGAAGAGTCAAACCCCTAGTGCTTAGCAGGATGCGTAGTTGGGTAGCTGTATAGGTGTGTTGCAACACCGACGGCAATTTATGACTAATGTTGTTCAAGGTGAATTATCTCACCAGCCACTAACAACCTTTGATTAGATTGACGATTGTATAATAAACTGGACTAACTATGAGACGAAGCAACCGACTTGTGTGGAGACAATCACTGGAGGTAACCCCCATAGGCAAAACCCAGTTGTGTCAGCCGGTCTATTGCAGAAATCGATAACAACCCAAACCTGTTAGCTTTCAATGCTCGAAGTAATTAAAGCGGGGGCAAGTGACACCCTCTCAATTCAACGGAATAGGCATACCAGTATTAGACATTGGTTCTGAGCTTATACGATGTTGTTTACTTCATTTCTCTGGCTTTAACATAAAGCATTTTATTGCAATTCAAGTCTATTCATACTTGATTTTGTGCGCTGGTATAATAATTCGTATACAACTATGGGAATGGGTGATAAATAACAAAACTTCGTCCCCATGTTTACACTTAAAATTGATTAAGCGTCATGTCATTGGTGTTCACTTAAACGGCATGCATAGTTTTCTTTGGGACAATTAATCAAAAATAAACTATCGACCGTATTTAATACAAGATGAGGCATTATTTCTAGGTTTTTACATTTTTCATATTCTCGTCAAGTGCGTTTCATCTGTAGTGATTCACCGAACTACACACACCATATTTACTGTTGGTCTCACAGCTCAAGTATGGACACGCCATGTTTACTCAGGCACTTATCGATTGAAGTTTACAACATCCACATTGCAGCAACGTTGACAGTACTGCTGACTGCACAAACATTGCCTCATTGATCAGATGTCAGCAGTAGTTTATATGCGCTCAGAAACACTTCATTTTCAATCATTGTCTCTCGTGGGTTCTAGATGTATCGCCAACTTTTCAAATCAAATTGTATATTCAGTCAACCCCACTAAGTCACTGTTTTTTGTTTTCGGGTTAGTCACATGTTTACGACTGAAGACAATATGTGTAATGAGTTCGTATCGTAATTGTTGTCGCTGGACTGTTCTATTCAAATGATATGGAAGTAACTGTAGGATTATTTATGACACACTAAATTAGACAACCGTGTGAGTTAGGCGCACTCAATGAGTTTCGCAAATAATTAACTCCGGAAGGGTTATTGTGCGTTCAACAGACGCTGCCATGATCAGCTGTGATCACGATTGGGGAACAGGTGACGTAGCCATGGCAACTCTATGGAGAAATATCAGAATGCACATCTTACACCAGTAATACGAGACGCACATCTGTCGTGGATGTGCTTACTGATTTTTTTATAATGATCGATAGTTGGTTTCAGATATCTTTCTTCCTTGGTTGTCTCAGACAAGCACACATCTCTAAGTGGAAGACCCAAGAGACTGATTTAAACACTGTCTTTCAGCTTTGTAGCAAAAACAGTTAGTGGGTCACATGGTTATACAAATCTTGTTTAACTCCGAAATTCAACGAGAACCATGCACTGATGTTAACAATTTTGTACCTTGCAAACAAAAAGGGTATAATGTCTTGACCCACGGTAGAAGAAGGGTAAATCTGCCACAGCAATGCAGTAGATGAAGCTGAATTACGCTGAAGTCTAATTCCGGTTTTCGCATCTAGACAAATGTTTCAGTCAGCTGTTTTGTGAAGCTGTACATGATTAGATTTTTATTTCTGTTTGTAATAAATTTCCTTGTTGTTACCGCAATATTAGTCTCGAGCATGTGCTCATAAGATAACCGTGTTGACCACTGCTCAACTTCGGCACGACTGAATTAACGTATTTTTTTCGCTCAACCATGTTTGCTTATAATTAATTATAAGTAGTAATGGTTCAATGACCAGCGCGGTAGTTTTATGAATGCGTGACCGGTGCTCAAATCTGGATAGCAACAACAAAATGCACTACTGATATGCTTTGACAAAAACGTAGCTTGAGTGCAATGCTTTTTTCTATTCTTTCTGGTACATCTTATCAAACCTCAGTTATGTTTACGTGCAGCGGATGCATTTTTTGTCCTTTGCAATATGGTGATTCAGTGCACACCACCCGTTCCAACCAAGCGGAGCAAAAAGTGACGCGTTTCAGTGTACGTTTATTTCTCTCTTTTTCAAAAGTAGTGAGATTTCCGGATTTCTGTGTAGAGGTGTACTGGCGTCACGAAAGCTTACACGGCCAAAGTTGTAAACATCTGTTTTCAGTTAATCCCAACTTACGTTCACATTCATCTAAGATATGTGCCGGTTGCAACGGAAAATCGGAACGCGCCATATAATTAAGTGCATATTCTGAGAGGTGGCGCTTGTTGCAGGTTGCTAGTATTGACAAAACCGCCCATCGTGGAATACCTGTTTGAAGGCGGCAAGTAACCAGTTGTTGCCTAACGCTGAGGAATTTCATGTACTCCACGCGAGAACGCGTCGCTACCACCCACATCTATCCTTCTTAACAGGAGGTCGTGAGTGATCAGTCTCCATAGCAAGAAACAAACTTCGTTAGAAACAGATAACTATGTGTGAATAACCCTTACTCTGGGTGAATTACGGGCAAAACTGCACAAAAGTAACTTCCAGAATTGCATAGACCATCAAAGGTTCCTGTAAGGCCATCAGATTGGAGCGTTGATCCAAATCTAGCCGGTATTGTGGTCACCAGTTGCCTTAAAAACGAGATAGAATTAGGCGATGGATGATAATTTTATATCCAGCAACTTGGAAGTAAAAAACCATCAGGGTGAAGGATTCTTCGAGTTATAAGCAGAACACTCACCTTGGTCGATTTTCTCTTTCTGCCACCGAATTATGGTGGGTAAATAAATTCGAGTGTACACTTCACGGAATGAGCACTTCTCTTTTTGAATATAAAACTCAAGAAATCTGAAGTTTTTCTTTACTCAATACTGTGCTGATTAAAGGTGGGTGGAAAGAAGTACAGACATAATATTCGGTACAACGTAGACTATATACGTCTACTTAGCTAGTCTACAGTTGGATGTACTGCCTTTCTGAAGTTATCGAACACACATTGTGGGTGGATACTTTTATTTAAGCAAAAAACAAGGAATGCATACAGACTGATGACTGCTGGTCTCAAATGTCTATCTCAATAGGGAACTGTGTACCAGTGAACACCGGAGTGAGTCACTGCGTTCACCAACAGAATGCTACTTACGCTCTTAATTACAATCCAGTGTTTTCTATCAGAAAAACTGAGACAAGTTCATACCTCCAAGGCGGACGAAAGATAAGGTGTCGGTTGTCGACATTTTGTTCAATCTCTCCAGCCGATTGTCTAAAGTAATCCATTTCAAAATACGAATATACGGATGAAAAGGTCGTAGTTGAGACGAGTATTACTAACCCAGAAACACGGTCTGAATTAATAATGTTTGCGAACTTAGTGCTGGTCTTACACATTTGGTTAGTAAGAACTTATGTATAACCAAAAGTTTGGTTACGGTAAAAAGAATGCTTTGATCGTGTTCAGTAGCTGACTATTTGGATGTCTTCGCAGTCGATGTTGAAAAGTTACGTTGCTTTATGTCGGTCGTACTGATAACTTCCTCATGTTGATCGTTTACTGGCAACTATGTCTCCATGTTCGCTGACAAAGGCATTGATCTGTTCTGTCAAAAACGGTATAATTGCAACTGCGAATGAACGTATGGACAACGAGTGGAGCGTTGGTCAAACGGGCATCGTTGGAGGTCACCGTCACATTCCTCCCGGAGCGACTGTAAAGAGCACCCATGTGTTGCAGTTCGTACCCTTGTCAAAACAGACGGGGGCCGATGACGAACTGTGTTACATAAAAGAATATCCTCAGAGTGGTAACTGTGAGAATATGTCCTTTCTGGGCACAGTGTGTACTATGGGCTTGACATGCTTCGGTCTCCTACGAATACCGATGGACTTCTACAGGTATGCATTAGCAAGAAGCGTCTTCTTCAGGAACACTTCCAGAGCTAGTATACCGTGTACTCTGCTTCTCGCTCAGTTAATTGCTCTTTGGTGTGCTCTGCAGCTCAACTACATTGTGGTTCTCAGGGATCACGTTCATTTTCCCTAACTGATCATCCGTTTGTTTCATGGGGACACCAGAACTCTAGTTCAGCTTGAGCGAAAGGTTTCTGTTCATGTATAGTAACTGTCTGATAAATTGTTAACATTCAGACGCCAGATGACATTGTTGGCGAATTATTGCCGAAGTGAATTCAAACGTTATATCATGCAATTTTGTTTCAAACAAATTAACAATATCCGCGGCCTTCGGGATTGGTCTTTCAAATTAATGGAAAAGGTATTTAATCCAACTTGCGTCTGCTGTTTGTTGATGTACTTCGAAGAATATTCTACTTCAACCCAAGTGGTCGTACATCCATTTGGGTTTCCGACGGGGAATGTGAGCATAATTTTGAATATAATTATCCCGACACGTTGGAAACAAAAAAGGGTAATATAATTTTGCATGAACTGATCCAAAGTACACAAAGTTGCCCTCTGCTTGCGACCAGTACACCTCTCACAATCGCAAAGTCGTTGATTGCCTAGTTGTAATGCACGACCAGGTGCGCAACGTGTTGACATCGTTTTGTGTCAAGGGTGACGTGGTAAACGTCATGGAAGTCAGTTCCGTGTGTGCAACAACGATATATTTTTTTATGGACGTTGCATCATATTTTATCAATGTTCTTCAGCAACAAACTATTAGAACTTAACGCAACTTTCTATCCTGCCACGAGATCTTTTCATCTTATTTCCTCTGGAATATCTGGGGAACCCTAATCTTTAGTGCATATAACGTACAATTTGAAAACGACGAATCCTAATTCAGACTAATTGATGCGGTGGCTCTGAGCAGTCCTCATGAACCAACATTGGTCGGCTTTTGTTCTGAAAAAAATATTATCTTAAAACCACATTAATATAGCTGAATTTTACTCAAGCTAAGTTAACAATACCTTGAATTTTTATCAACCATGACATTTTATCACGTTCTTTGACGTCATGACTCTCATTTTGCTGTTACTATTGAGACAGAATCCAATAGTACCATCGATATTCTGTTTGTTTTGCTCACTCGATAGTCAGGTGAAGCACTGGGCCATTCTGTTAATCACGGATCTACTTGCCGTGGTCAATATCCTTATTTCATAAATTTTGCACGGGTTAAATGAAAAATTATGCAGTCGAGCTGGCTGCACTTGTTCAACATGATTGTCCATTTACAAGTGATTGGTATTATAATTTCCATCTTGGTATGGATTTTCACTAAAGACGGTTCTCATTTATAGTGAGCCACGAATCTAGTGTCATCTGTGACTTTTGTCTAACCACTAACTCTGGAATACATTGTCGGTGATGTTTAATAGATGTACCTAAGATTCATCCGCTAGCAATATCGGTTCGGTTTCATCATCCATTGCTTTCCAGTTTCAACCAAAGGTGCTCTTATTATGATTCTACAGAGGATGGGTTTACATATTTTACTGACAAACTTCGATAGTTCATTGAAACTTGCTACTGATGGGTTTGGTCATCCCAAGTTCCAGTTGCTCGAGAAAAACGTTTCCCTAACTCCTCGTATACAACTCAGGGCAACTTAGACTCCAAACAGCAAAATGAAATTTAGTCGGTTGTGAATCTACCGCTTTGTACAATCTCTTCTATCGCAAAATAATCAAACGGAGAAAATGTCTGAACCGAACAGCCTACGGTCAACACCTATTGGACTGTAACACTAGAGGCCGCCAAATCAGTGTCCTACTTCATTAATTCAGATGTGGCTTTGCTCTAATTAATCTCTCAAAAGTTGACGGTGAATCCTAATGTTTCTACGATACTCATAGATAACAGAATTGACATCTAGTGACCAGGAACCACTGGTATATTTAAAAATGCAGATGCGGAGAAGGTCGATATTTTGGTTGCAGACGGTTATCCTGAAAAACCATGATAGCGAACTAAATGAACCATTGACAGTACAGGTTTGTCGTTTTCTTGTCAACTAGTCAACCAAAAGTTTGGGAACAATCTACAGCTGTACTTATCATGACTGTTTGGAGAAAAGAAGAGCCAGCGAAACATCTGCTAACAGCTTTGCTATCAGTGGTCGCTAAAACAACAGTGAAGTGAATAGATAATGTAATCCGGGACAAGGTAGTTGCGCCTGAACTAAGTTTGAAATAACACCATGATATGAAAAGGGGGAATTTGATTTGGTGTAAATATGGTCATCTTGAATGCCATTTGACTGGCGACGGCCGACGTAGAATTAGCCACTGGTTTGATTCATTTTGAGTCCTTCATATTGTCCGACAGATTTGATGAATTCCTCTAGATATACAAAATCCACAATTACTTCTGCAATAAATGCCTATTCTGATGAATTGGAGATAAGCTAACTCAAATTGGGTTCGATTTCATTTACAAGCCCGGTTTTGTATCAACAGCGTCGTTCTAGAAGGATCCATCGTAAGATCCTTGTTATTCATTTTCTTCTACTTGAACAACCCAATATTGTAAACTCACAAGTTTTGCGGTAAACCGACTAAAAAGATCACCAGCGAATTCCACAGTATCTGTTAGATTTTTTAGACAACATCCCATGGAACGCAACTCTCTCCTTGCTAAGCCTGTGCTGGCAGCCACTTTGACGACATTGTCACTCGTATTCGTAACTACAGAATACCAAGGGACAGTAGATGTGAACAAGGACCTCGAAATACTTAACAACCACGGTTAAAAACGTGCAACTGACATACCACATGTTAAGATGAACATGAAGAATAGTGAACCTTGAAGCCTCTTCTGCTAGGTTCTCTCTAGTAATCTACCAGTTCGTGGAATGGAGCACGTAGGCATGTCCTCCGTTTCTTGAAAATGTGCTGACCTCTACTGAAAGTGTTCAGAGTGAACGTATTTCAGCTAAGCCGAATCTATATTAATCAATTCGCATGTTCTTGCACGGTCCGCGTGTTCGCGTTTATGAACTGGAACCTGAATCTACAACGCGGTGAGGTTTCCATATATACCCTCGTATGTACTTTTATTTGGTTACTTTCGTTTGACGGAGGCTGCCGTTTGTAGCTTATCAACTGTTTTTTCTCGTCTATGGGGCCAGTGTTGCTCGGTGACGACTGGGTAGTTTACATGTGTTATCCACTATCCGTTGCTCTGAGTTTGGAACGTATCACACAGTCTTGTTATGTTATTCCACTGTACGTTAAAACAATCCTGTTGTCGAATTTGTCATTTAGCACCATAACAAAAGTTTGGGAGAAATGGTAAGGAATTCTATTCAGAAGTCATTTCTATCGCGCTTGCTTTCTTACTGTATCTACTCACGGAACCAGATATACTGATATGCTATCTCTTCTCTAAAAACAGTTGATCATTATCGCATGTGTTCAGAGATGGGCAGTCGCAAGCGCCGTGTACTTCTGCATGGTCCTCTGTACAAACATATTGCGGAAGTTTAATCATTTCTCAATAAAACGCTGAATTCCATGCCTAATTTTTGCTCACAATGTACCACTCACCTCATCACTTACGTAGCAAAGCTCGGCGATTATTTTCACAGTGGCACTAGGCAGAGGATGGGATGAAAAAACCCTACAAAGTTTTTAACTTTCACCTTTTTAAAATTTTGTCGTATCTCGTGAATAGAATGAGGTGGTCGTCCTTCAATGAAAACACTATGTAGTCTGGTTATTTGGATATTCGATGATTTTTACTGTGTCAGAGAATTGGCTATGACTCCTGCTGAAACAATCCGGATGGGATCCTAAACACTAGTAAAGATGAACGATCACACCGTACCGCTCGCGAATAATCAGTAAGAGGTAGATATTTAAGTATTGCTGCAATCAAAGAAAAATGATGGAAGGAACAACCGTGGGGTCTCCGGGTTACTGTTGTGTGCAGTTATGTGTATATATTCGAGATGGAGTTAGAACACATAACTCCTAGGTCATCCTTCTGAATTGAAAACACTCGTGTCAATCGAGTTCTTGGCGCATACCACCAGTTTCAGTAACAGTGTGTTGGAAGCACACACGTTAAGTGCAAAAATAAATGAGTTTTGGTTTAGAACGGGCTTGCGTTGCATGACGTGACTTGCTTTGACGTGGTGGTCAGGCTTGTGTGCTGTTTGACTCGGCTGGCGATGCTAACTAGGACTTCGATCACTCCAAGTGCAACCTTGTCAAACAGGTCGCTTGGGAACAGTCAGAAGAAAAGCAGTCACACTCATGGGATTGTATGTCCGTGTAGAATTGTTTAGGTAGTGAAGCACAATCCTATGGGCATACAGGATATCTATTTTTAATCGCGGCAATGGCGTCTTCTGTATCAGAAAGAAAGGGGTTTAGGAAAAGTAAATTCACACAAAGGGCACTCCGATCGCCCAATCGTTGACCCTGGCCACTGGCGTATTATTCAATAGGTCAAAAAACATCTGGTACCACCTAAAAGCTGGATGCAGCTTAGGATACATCTAGTGTGTGTGGCAATGTTTAGAATTTGACATTAATGTCTTATTCATTGCGCCATTCAGGCTGAGCAAACGTTCCACCGCTAAGCGAGCCAGTCTCTTGAATCATTGGCTTCGGTTTGGGTCACCAAAGAAAGCCTAGTATCCTGTTATTTCACAGGTTGTTCTGTTGAATCAAAGACTCGGGGTGGGACGCATCAAGTCAACCCCCTCCCGCGGCATAAACGATCGGGAAGTATAAGAAGGTATCGTTCTCCCGACAGTGGCAGTACTAATCCAACACGTTTTTCTCCTACTGTTTTGCTCCCTCATTTCTTCTGCTTTCCGTGTACCTTTGAGCGATAATTATTTTCTGAGGCCGAGACAACTGGTAACCATTGGCGCTTTTACTGTCCTCAGTCTCCGACAAGTCGGTCAGCAAGCTGCTCTGGGTAGTAGTCCCTCAATTCAGGAGCTTGATATATGCTGCTTATCGAAAACGTCAGTCTACGATTCTAGCACTTGGGCTTACCTCTAGATAACTGTTGATCCAAACGCCTCTCAAGGTTTCTGGTAACGCCAAGGCCCCCCCGTTCACTGTTGCCGTGGGCCGCATTCTGGAAGGTGTGCTTGTGGAATCCAATGAGCTTAATGTTGAGCTTCTTCTGGCGCGATATTGATCAGCATGGACGATGTGGATGACATTGGTTTACGTGGTCCTTATGCTAAGACATGCAGACCATGCCGGACAAGGTGAGTAACCGGGCTGGTGTGTAACGTGCAAAGCCGAGCTTCAGGGCTGGGGCACCCCGGCTTCAACCTTCTTCATTGCCGTTAACTAGTTCGTGATTGTGGACAGTTTTACGCACCTGAGTGGCATTATCTCATGAACCTGTAATTGTGCTGACGAGAAACCGGCAAGGACATCTAAGACACAAGTTACCTTTGCCAGTTTGCGTCATATTTGTCGTCGAAATGACGTTCGGTTGTCGCCTAAAGGAAGAGTATACATACGTACTTTTCCGCACTATGGTTCGGAAAAACGGTCTGCTCACAGCGAATGTACTGACAGGCTTAACGTGGTCAGTTAGCCAAAATGACGTGGATTCATTGCGTGAGCAACACGGCTGTTCAGAGGCTCGTACTCCGGAACGTTGGGGATGCGCGATCAGTCGATCAACTAATCACGTTGCACAGGCTGCGATGGGTGGGTCACATACCCCGCATGCCAACTGGTCGTTTACTGCATCTGCCAAACTATACTGAGGTGACCAACAGTTGGGTGAAACTTCGTGGTGGTAGAGCAACAACGTGGCCACTAAATGTGAAGATCCCGACTGTTTCATCTAACAAAGTGGGTAGGTGTTGCCGGCATGGCTTGAGTCCTCGTGATCACTTTGAAAGCTGATTAGAAAGGCTATTCGATATGACAGTGTGTATGAGTCAATTACGTACCTGCATTCATACCGTTTCTAGTTCTTCCACTTGGCCTTCATCTGTTAATGGTTAACATTTCTTAGTAGTTTTCTTCTAGATGAGTGACGACCAAAGTCGCAGTACCTTATGGAGAGGCTCATGACGATGAAGATGTCTTACTGGAAATTACTATACAAATGGCACGCAACTATCATAGCTTTTTGTTGAGTTAAACATTGTATTAAATCACGTCATCGACACGTGGAAAGATTGTTCAAATAAGAAGAACGCCGATGATGCTCATACTCAAAATTTACGGTAGAAATTCGGTAAAGTAGACTAAAGATACTTGAAGTACTGATTGCATTACGTGTGGTGGCCGACAATGGGAAGAACAACGCCTGCGTAGCGCTTACGTGTCTCACTTGGATCAGTTGTACACTCTACATTTACTTCTGTCATAGTCATAGAAACGTAAAATAGTTAAAGATTGAGAGATCTGCCACTAGTTGTTTTTATTGAGTGTTCGTCACGAACAAACCGCTATGTGTGCACTGCAAAATTGTGTTCATTTGTCAATTTGTTGCCGGCTAAATTTTGTAAAAATTTATGGTCGCGTGGCCTGGTGAATATTTGTTATTCACCGATGGCAATGTAGGCTATCTAGTCCGAAATGAATTAACGTTCGTGTTCATTCTGAGCGGACAGATATTGAGTCGTCTGGCGGAAGGGAAGCTGGGGCAAGATTGTATATAACAAAACACATAAACCTTTCAGCCGTGTTGGTTGTGTGTTTTAAAATATATAGTCCACTACTATTTCCAAACTTGTGTCCAGAAGGTGAATTGCAAAGTGTATACCAATTTTTCGTCTTCGTTACTTATTTGTTTCCGACTTATCCGAAACATGAATATACGTTGAATGATTCACCTTTGTTGTGTAAATATTACCACTCCCTCGAGTTAACCGTTTCTTTGACTTGATACCCAGTGTGTATACACCAATCTTATGTTTGCAACAGAAGTATCTGTGCGTTTTGAAATTTGGAAGTGGAAATTGTAAATTTCCGTAACTTAGTTATGAGCACACTTGGGAAGGTTTTCCTTCAGAGGAGGCTGGCAGGACTTTCTATTGTGATCACTGTTAATGTTGTTGATCATTGTTACGCATAGTTGAACTCATAATGCAGAATTTTGTATTAAAGCCGTCTTTAACTCAGCCAGTGCACCATAGGATGCATCTTAAATAGCTTTTTTAGTTTGACTAGCAATTATGTTTGTACTCGGGTTTACAAGATTTTATCAGGTGGGTGAAGTAATATTTGCCTGAGGTTGAACTCACTTGTGAAAACAACTGTCATCGCGTTAGTGTATGTGGCACGGAATGTTGTTTCTACTCTGTTGTAGCCAGTTCTCTCAAGCGTCTAATTGTAGACGCTACACGAATCATCAGGACACTACAATATTTGAGTTTCTTATCAAAGTACACCAGTTTCCTTATACGATCTTGTTAGCATCACCTTCATTTTTTAAGATTTACAAAGTTAAACTTCTGTTTGTTAACAACTGTCACATATCCAATCCTGGCATCTCAGTAAGACGTGAAACTCCGCAGGATTTAGATGGAAAGAAAGTTCATAGCAAATGTGGGACGTCGATGTTGATAATTAAATCTTAGTTGGCATTAACATTCAACTGTTAAGCCTCCTAACACAAAAACGTAGTCGTAATTAAGAAAGCTTGTTAATATTCACTAGAATCTGTGACTTTTTCGCCTAGGTACACTGCTGAAAACATACATGGTGCACCATTTAACACGCAAGGAAAGGGTACAGTTCAAATTAAAAACTCACTGAACTTTCAACGGTTCACCAGCTGTATTGTTACTCACGAAGATTGAACTGAACTATGTATGGTAATAGTCAGTCTCTTTTGGTGATTGTAACCAATCCCGCTGTTTTTAGTTACCTATTCTGATCTACTATAGGCGTTTTGTTGAAGACCATACATTCAACCAGTGATCACTTTATTTCACTTATCATGAGTTAATCATGCTCAGTAACTAGCCCCCAAAGAGGAAACTTTGGAGATTGACTGGAGTGCCAAAGTGAGCTGGCGACTTCATCAAAGCAGTTTACCGGGACCAGTTCTTGTGTAGTGCAACACCGGTAGGCGATGCATCAAGCGCTTGAACAGTTCCGCAATGGCTGTGATTCCGAGCATGTACGAATCGCTTGTTGGTCTCAGAGGAAGAACGGGCTGGACTTTATGGATCACACAGGCAACGGTTTGCGAGGACCTCTACTTCCGATGCCATCATTAGAGTTAACGGGCATCTAAAGATGCTACTGTCGAAGACACACGATGGTACACGTTTATAAACACACAATCTTTCTCTGTCAGTTGCAAAGTTAAATGCAATGCTATACCAGTTAAAATGGGAACAGTCCCGTTTAATTAATTATGTTATAAGTAAACCACGAGGTCTAGTCATCTGCTTCACATCGCCGATTTGAGACAGCAGATCCAGCATACCTTTGAGTGTACACTTCGAAATGGTATCTGTCCCTAACAGGTGGATATTGCATTTTACTGTGTACGTGATGTTGATGTCATGTGTACTGTATTTATGCAGTTGATTAAGGTAACCATGAGGATGACTCTATAAGTACGATGTGGCCATTTTGTAACAGATAGTGACGATTATTATTAAGCCTTCAGCAACGGACACATATTGTGTCTCGATATGATGGACTTACTTATTGGAATTGAACAAGCCTACAGTCATGGTGAATCGAGAAGAACGGAAGTGTCATACTTTTATTTTATTTTTCGAGAAAAAACAGACACCAATGAATGGTACATAGACACATTGCCTGTACAATTCCAACCCACTGTGATTTACTCTAAACTCCACTGGGTAAAACTTCGCTTAGCGAAACATGAAATGAGAGGTGGACCTTATAGCCTACGGTTGTGCTGTTTCTAGTGGACCGAATGTTTCAAACAGAATAGGATTACACACAGATCCTGCTAGATTTATTACTACAAACTTTCATAAATTTCCGGATTACTTAATATTCATGTATAATTGATGAGTGCACAATTCTACTTCCGCATATCATCAACTATCTTTCCTGAGTGAAGATCAGCCCTGTCAATTAAATGCACGGAAGGCGTTCAGACTTAATTGCGGGAGTCTAGACTTCAGTTAATTTATAGTACTTTGCTAGAAAGCAACCATCTCGCAAATCAGTGACTGTCTTGGATAGACTACAAAACAGAACTTCACCAACACATTATTATTTTATGTTTGATTCGTATACTTCACACAACCCAGACAGCCTGTAGTCGTTATGTGATCATTTCTAAAAATTCACATTGCAGCACAAAAGAAGGAATACTAGTTTTACTGTCCGGGCAGATGATTTCTGATAAGCCCAGACAAATTAATTTTCTTTCGAAAACGTCAAACATACCACAGCAACACACTTTTAATCTCAAACATCTTTATTGGCCTCTTGTACAATTTAGGCTTTTGAAGCAAATAAAACAATCTGCCAATGCCTGGAGGTAACAGTTAAAAAAAGTGGACTCATTATCAATAGTGATGAGATGACCAAGCACTTTGGTAGATGGAATTCCCATAGTATTTTGAATAACGTTGATGTGAGCTTTAATTGTATGTCTAAACTGCTCAGATCACTAAAGATAAACTTACACAATTTCGGATTTAACACAGTACTGCACATACTGCAAGTTATACATGCCACCACTCTTTTGGTGCTGCGATCGAAATTAGTCTAAGCTAAAATGATACAACTTTTAGAATAAAAAATGTTGTTGCCATATTTTTTGTCCAGCGCTTATAGTTAAATAACGACCTTAAATAACGGGGATTTGAAGAATGACGGGTGCATGGAAATTAGTTGCCAGCTGCAATAATGTTAGACTTTGTCTTCTGAGTGAAAGAGGGCAGGAGCGGCTACACGACGCCAAATGAAACTCTACGAGTGGGATGATAAATTACCATTTCGGTTGTGCCGGAAGTCATCAGAATTTGTCGTTTAGCCGATAATGATTTCTACCTTGTTTTGGCAACGACGCCGCTGAGGAATATTCCAGTGTTCATCAAACGATCAGGATCAACCAGATTGACCAAATTTGTTCTGCTCTTCGCTATGGCACCCGTATACTCAGTCATATGGCATGAAACTCGCGGACGTAAGCACAATGGTGGACTTGTTCCGCCGGCATACTCCATCAGAAACAAATTTCATTTCAGTACTGGCTGTACTGATTTTCTCCTGCATATCACAAGGGTGTCTTTTTGATCGTTTCAACATGGGAGCATATAAACTCTACTGTGAGTACACATAAACTGAGCGATTCAACATTTCATTCAAATCCAAAATTGTTGATATAATCCCTGAACTTATGTCATTCGCTCAAACCAGATAATATGCTAGTGAAACCACAAGGAACAGAAAATCAACACCTTACGGTGATTATAAGTGCAGGTATCTTCCAGCTTTAGTCACTGTGGCAGTTTAGTTTTAACACATCTACTGTCAGTCCAATTTGAAATTAGTAGGACACTATGGGTGTTGCCCTTCAGTACTAAAAGCAACTAAGTGCCAGGACCTGCTTTGAGGAATAAGAAATATATATTGAGAACGAAAAACGTTTAAGCCGTAAACCATATCCACATCCAAATTTCAGACAGTTCCTTTGTATGCTTGAATATCACATCGGCAATGTTCATTAAGCCATCATGTACCCGAAACCAAACAGTCGATATGTGATAGAGAAGGCTGGGTTTCTCTTTCTTTTGCTGAAAATCTTGAAATGCGCAAACATCTACCTGAGAGTGTACCTGGTGATTCGGATGCCAGGTATTAGCATAATTGTTTAATGAAGTTCCACTCGCGTCTACATATCAAATTACAGACTATGTGAGGATGCATGAGATTGTTCAGATAACCCTTTCAACAGACGCAAGATAAAACACTGTACTTAGTTTGATAGACAGGTGAGTTGGAAGCATAGTCGGGAACCAGAAGCGCCTCAAGTATATTTTACTTGCATAGCATACCAATCACCCTTAACGAAGATTTCTAACTGCCCTGATTCTGGATAGGTATATTTTATAGTTTTCGGTTCACGCAGTGTAATCGAACTTGGGAACAACCAACAAAAGTACGTTATCAATTGATAAGTGTGACGAATAGTTAAATAGTTGAACAATCCTTCATTTTTCTTAGTTAGAATCTTATAAGAGATCAGTGTTTGTTCCATTCAATTATTTTAAGCATCACCCTAAATAGGCAGAACATATGCTTTTATTATGTTGCACTACAACGTACGCTCAAATATACTGATCCCCCAGATCTTAATGGGACATCGTATGAATAAATGTTGCGCTACTGTGGTCGCAGTCAGCGTAAATTTAAAACCAGAGTGGAAATTCGGTTGTTCAGACCAAAGAAGTGTAGCATAGACACGCGCTGAAAATTGTAGCATACTTGTCATAAAAGAGTGCTTATGAATGTTTATCGGTGCAAACTACTAAATGAAATTAATCTTACTGAGGCATCAAACTGGGGTCCCTTTCAGGGTTTCATTGCGTTTATAACGTGCAATGTCACTTTACTAATTCAACTTTATCAGTTCAGACTGGCAAACTGATTTTCTTGCAAAATTTGATGAATTACTGTATGTTTGCTGCATGTGGAGGCATTTCACGTATATTTTCACTAAATTTGATTACTTTTTTTGTATCTCATATGTTTTGTCTGGTCACCATTTTTGTTTACCGGTGTTCTTGTTGAAAGGTTCACGCTTATACTCTGTTCTTTCAAATGCTTATTTGAAAACATTAGTATTATCTTGTGGCGTGGTTAACTCTGCTTCGTTAAAGTACTTTTTAGTTTGTAACATATTTTCCACAACAAACTATTCGTTCACATCTGCTACATGACATTTGTGTGCAGTGTGTTACTTTCTTGCAAAACTTGCCAAATGTGCAAGCTATTCGTTGCATGGGCGTTTCCACTTTCTCTCGTTTCACTATGTTTGTGGTAAACAGAGATAGATGTTGACAAACGTTTAAGTGCATGCATAGACACATTAATTATCTTCACATTTAGATGAATGTTTTCTTTTCACATTTTTAACTGTATGCCTAACTTATATTAACCGAACACATATCTAGTTGACATTTCACATGTCAAGTGCTGTGACAAGTCATCTAACTGGACGATGCCTCTAGATATGTCGGGATATTTATTGTGAAAACCTAAATTCAGGGACTGGTTTCATTATAAGTTCTAAGCTGAACGGTTACGTAGTTTCAAACCAGTAACCATGGTAATATAACCCTGATCGTTCATCCATGAGCATTAGTTGAGTGAAAGTGTTCCATAGAATTGTTATCAATTGTGTTTACTCAATTGAGATTCGAAGTCCAATCCTCAGAGTTATGATCTGTGCCAGGTGGGTACATTATACATCGGTGATTTGGCTGTGGCCACAACGAGCAACATGTGCATAATGGGATGTTGCACTTTATATGACATCCAGGTGAATTAGTTAACCCCATCAGTCTTGTGGTTTTGACGTTACGAATCAACGCAAAAGCATTTTTTTCGTTGAGGTTGGACGAACCATATAAATATAATCATTATCTCGACAGTTAACTGTATGCTGTGCAAACAGTTCGTTAGTGACTGTATAACTGAATCGCTGTTCAAAGTCTCTTGCGCACTATGATAAACCAGCGGCGATGGTAAGGCCACTAACCACTGCGATATTGTACAATGGAATTATTTGCGCATATCTCGGGAAATTTTGAAGGGGGGCGTACCATGTGAATCGTTGTAATACTGTGCAAGCATGAAAAAACGGAACCAGTTGGTTCACTAAATCAGGGGGCGAAATCGACTTTTGTTTTGCCTCGGAATTCCTTGAGTGTTTTGATTTCCGGCTAAGTATACTCAGTTCTCAACATCACTTCGTTTGCCAATGTTTCGATATTAGACTGTATCAGACGGCATCTGAAAGAATGGTCCTACTAGGCTTATTGATATGATTCTGGTACCATTTCTGATTGCAATGCTATAATCCCATCAGGTGATTTACTGAAAAGCTCACAGATCAGGAACAAGGGATTGTTCACTGCTTTCGTGAAACTAGTGGTTGCCAGATGGACTCAGAAGAAACGTGTTTCATTGGCGCGCAGTCTCTGTTCCTTCAGGCATCAACCAGCAGTTCCAAGTTGACCAGAAAGGTACGTACACAACTTTTCCAGTTTACATATTGATAGTATCACAGTCGAGACGATATCACTCGGTTCTAAGTTTTGCTGTCCACAACGCAACAAGCAACGTCTAGAACTGCTGGTGCAATTTGAGATTTACCCCTGCGTTCGTTAGATGACCTTGAATTATTTAAAAATACACTTGTTAACTGCTGCCAGCTATAATGTAAGCACACATTGAGACAGAGAGGGCCTTTAACGAAAGAGCACATGGATTTACTGAGGCTGCTTCGACAGAATCCAGATATCCTCTTCAGCAGACCAGATAAAGGGGCTGGACTTGTCATCCTTGTAGACCAGACCAAGTTTCGTAGAGTTGTCACCGAAAAGGGCCACGACCGAGTATGCCGAAAAACAGATCACTGATTGTCTGTAGTCATTAAAGGAGGAAAAGCTCGTAACGTCCGCGACTTATGAGCAACTACAACCACAGGGTTCTACGATACCCTGTCTCAGTGGACTATCAAAAGTCCACAAACCTGGTGTACCGGTTCGTCTAATACTTGATGTGATGAATTCGCCTTACCACTCAACGGCAAAGTGGCTGGTGAAACTGCTTAAACCCGTTCGAAAAGCAATTGTCCCGCTCAGTCTACACGATACGTTTGAATTTGTCGAATGCATACAAAACGTTAACATGAATGCACAGAAATCCTGTTCATTAGACGTAGTGTCGTTATTCACAAAATTACCGCTGCTAGAAATCGTTAATTTTATCTGTGACTACGTGCCTCAGACCGGAATCAATATTGGTTTACCACCACTGAGATTGAAAGAGCTTCTGCTCCGTTGCAAATTTGATGTACAATTGTTGTGCAACGGTGTTCTATATAGACAGACAGATGACGTAGCAATGGGACCTCTGCTCGGACCTCTCCTGGCCGATATAATCATGGGAAAACTTGAACGCACTACGCTTCAATCCACTATCAGCCGGTTCAGTCTATACCACCGATAAGTAGACGATGTATTTACCGTAGACAGTTCGGATATTAATAAGCACACAGTACTCAAAATATCTAATCGCGCCCACTAATCAGTTAAGTTTACACTTGAGGAGGAGACTGGAACAGATATATATTTCCTAGATGTTCATTTACATCGACGAATAGACGGTACTATTCAACGCAGAATCCACCGCAAGAATGCGTGGACAGGTCAGTACACAAACTTTCACAGTTTTGTGCTCCTGAAACAAAAAAGAAATGTAGTGCGTTGCCTGACTGACAAAGCAGACAAAAGTTGTTCGACGGATACGTTAGAAAGTGAACTCGAATTCATGAGGAACTTACTTCATGATAACGGTTACCCGGAACGATTTATCGCCAGAAATATGATCAGAATATCACTTAAAACACATGACGCAGGAAAGAAACATGTGTTTATTTCAATGCCGTTCAAAGGTGGCAATGCTGCAGAATGGCTGACAGATAGGCTCAACCAGACAATTAGCAGGACGTAAGCTACGGCTGAACTCCATATTCAGTTTTCCATATCCCCAATTTTCAGGTTTTATAACAAAGATAGACTGACAGTTCAGACCACATCTGTGTGTATCTACTAATTCACCTGTTCTTGTGGAGCAAGTTATATTGGTCAAACATCAAGACAACTTTCAAAACGAATCCGAGAACACCATCCACGGTGGCTGGGGCACGGGGAATCACGATCGGTCAACAGTGCTATACTCGATCATCTAGTTGAAAGCGGACACCAGGTGAACACTGATCAAGCCTTAAAAGTGGGATATCGCGTGCCAGGTAACCCATCAAAATCAGTCCAAATCAGAACACTTTGTACTGCCGAGGTGATTTGAATCAGGTTGCTTGACCCGGTTTCATATCATCAACAAATGGTTTGTTCAGTCGCTGCATCTACCATGGCCACTAATCCACCGGATCGATGGCCAACCTGCACAGTCAAACCAATGGACATGCGTGACGTAACCGACCAATCAAGCCATCGTAAATTGATTGACTAGTGACCTAGGTTCTCTGTGATAAGCCTGATCGATATCTCTATCTAACTCTATTCGTTCCTTATGTAGTTTTACCGGCCTGAAGATTAATAATCGAAAGCATATGTTTGCATATATGTCTTTATTCTCACTATCGTAATGGGCATATTTGAAACGACGATTCATTGTTGTTATGACATCTGGTCATTTCCGAGTCAACAGCAATTTACTGCTTATCCAAACCAACAAATAAATGGTTCCAACTTTAGCTTTTACGAGGCGGTTTCATGCGCCTCCGGTATCAAAACATCCTCTTCACGAAACTGCCATCTTGTCACAGTTACTGTTCACTGAAATAGGGTAAACTAGAACAAGGATATTATTGATTACATGACAGGCACCACAATTATTCTAAACGTGAAACCTGTGGTAAAACATTCCTTTTGCACCTCGAAAAGATAGGTTTACTCCCGCTTGGCAAATTGCTTTTTTCGTACATTTGCTAATTTGTATTTTCTTGAGGAACTGTGAACAATCCCATATTCAATAGTGAAGGCGTAATCATGTTCTTTTTTCTAGGAAGAAATTACAAGATTTAAAACGGAACCGTAAGATACAAAATAGAAAAGGCTAGAAGAAAGCGAAAAGCAAAATGAGAAAACGCCGAATGAAAATCATCAAATCCTACATAAAACTACGCGACAGTAGAGAAGCGCTATATACTTACGAAACAACAAAAAAGTTATGAACATATTTGAGGAATATTTTATGAGTAATCGGGAAATGCCTCAACACCAAATACTTAACTGATTGTAAATAAACAAGCAAAAACTATCCGTCTTCTGATTTTAAGAGCGATTTTAATCAGAACGCAATACTTGTGAAAACCCTCATCACTTTGCATAGACAAACTTTCTCATTATAAACAGACCAGCCGTGGTGGAGCGAATGAATGTATTCCATGTTCAGTTGTTTTAAGTGTGATATAATCCCGTCAGTCAGCTAATAATAGACACTTTGTCAACAACAGGCATACAAACCTATCAAAATTGATGAGATTTCGAATGTGGAAGCCACATGTCATATGTGGCAACTCGATATCTTTTTCCAAAAGATTTTATTGTCACCCAACTAAATTCATGATTTGGACAACAATTTGCATGACAGTCCATTATATCGTAGTACAGAAGCACTCGAATGTCAATGTTTAAAGTTGGTGTGCGAGATTTAATCTGACAGTCAGATACACAATCACGGCTAAGTCATCAGTTCAACGTTCACATGACTTTACTCAGCGGATACATTAGATTTGTACTTACTTACAACACAATAATCTGATTTTCTGATACGTGCTTCATTTATTGCAACGGGGTTCAATAACTATTGATTGGTTTGCCAGAACAATAACGTTGCCCAACTAATCAGCATTTCAACAAATGACCAACGTGAGTTCGGAAAGCTCGAGAACACCGCGTCCAAAATATAAGAAAATGTGCAGCTAAAATCACAAGCCTGAGTTAATCTTATGCTGTCAAAAGATTTTTGAGAAACCTGAGGAATGGATGCATCCAAGAATACTTACATCTAGGTGAAGTTGCTTTGGACGATTTGTGGATAGGAAGGAAATCGAATAGCATTCTCCCTTTTTCATATTCATCAGAAGTGACATTGTTGAGGGCCACAAGATGAAAGACTAACAGGCTGAATATATAACACACTAAAACACATTCAGAGTACAATCAACAAACTTCAGTATACAGAAACTTATAGCTGATTAGTAGGAAGTGTGAGATCGAAATCATATTTTCCCATTGCGTTCGGAGTGAAATCAATAGTGCTGTAATCAACACAGTTGTCTCTTGAGATCACAGACATGATTTTGGTATTCTCTTATGGCAAGACCGTGCGCCATGAGTGTGTCGTAACAAAAACAAAAATCAACCCAGTTGCTTCTATTCAAAAGAGGTTGCCTGAATGCACTCTGTGTGTACGCAAAAGCTGTAAGTAAATATGTGTGGTGTATGATTTACGAATGTATAAATAAAATAACCACAATACTCCTTCACTTAACTACACGGAAGAATCTACTTACCTAAGAATTTTGAATTCAATATTTTTATTAAGTTCTTTCAGCACAATGGGGTCTTCGGTTTGTTTAAGTACCGTGAATATGCCCGGTTCAACCATGAGAAGAAGCGCGTAGCAAACAGGCTAGTTTTCAGTGTTTCATCATCAGGCTAAATACAACACATTTACATGGGTTCGACAAGGGTAGTACATCAATATGGTGAGAGATGGTAGGCATTAATGTCGAGTTAGTCAGACTCATCAAGTGGTTTTGTCAAATCGAATTGCGATGGCTACTGCGATGGCTACTAAACGACTTTTGACCCACTTCGATTGCACTCCGCAGACTCGATATACTGGTTTGAACGAATTGGCCGGGTTAATCACATGGTTCAATTCGACCAAGTGTGCAACGATCGCCGATAAGCAAGCCTTCATCGATCCTCTGGCTAGCCACGCCGAATGATGCTCCCGCATGCGTTCAGATAGTCACACGTTCAGACAGATACATAAGCCGCACAACAAAGCGACTATCTGAACGCATGCGGGAGCATCATCCGGCGTGGCTAGCCAGAAGATCGATGAAGGCTTGCTTATCGGCGATCGTTGCACACTTGGTCGAATTGAACCATGT